>KN173776.1:124483-161332 GCA_000758425.1 Nilaparvata lugens yeast-like symbiont | reverse complement strand
ACCTTGCCGCCTTCCGGGGCCGCCTGGTCCGCTGCTCTGACAAGGCCCGGAACTCTGTGAAGCCTGAGGGCCGCCTCCTCGTTGTCAAGGCAGATGGTGACTCCAGAGGCGAAGCGCGCCGGAGGCCTTTCGTGGCGCCTGTGACTTAGCCGTCGGATACTCGGCCAGGTTTTCTAGGGGAACCTTCCCCGGGCCATACGGCAGAGCCGGCTCCTTTCCGATCCCCGAGGTCTTTGGATCCGTCGGAGAAGGCGACGATATCGCTCGGGGTTGCCCTGTCGAGCTACCTGAGGAGCCCTTCTGGGCCAGCCGCGCGGCCGACTGCCTTGATGATTAGCCGGGTCTGCTCTCGTTCAGCCGGCCGGCTATGGACCGACTTGGCGGCGAGCTCAGAGTATGCGGTCCTTGTGCCACCGGAGCAGGAGCGGGCGTGCGCCGTCCGCCCCGGCCACCCGGGCTGCCGGTCGGTCAACCGCTCGGTCGATCCAGGCTCGCGCAAAACCCCAGCCGAAATTTTGGGCTAACGTTGCAATAGACTGGCAAAAGACATAAAGGTCCGGGAGCGCCGCGACGGTCAGGCAGACACAGACACAGATGCAGACGCAGCAGACTCGAATGATAGAGCCGAGAGGCCACTACTCTTTGTCAGCCGTGGAGACGTGCCTAACACTGCGTTATCCTGCTTACGAAGGCAGTCGGTCAGCTGACCGCGCGAGGAGGTTGTTTTTTCAGACCACTACTTTGACGCGCAACAAGACGAACAAATGGTGACGCGCCAGCACACTTCCTGAACCAAGTGCCTTTACTGAACTTGTGTATTGACCTGCAGCGATTTTTCAAGAGTCTTATGTTTTGAGCTATATGCTCACAAGAGGCTCCTTAGGCCACAATTGACGACAATACGCAGGGCTTGCCACAACCCAACTTCACCCGTACTGCCGAGAGGCTACATGCAGCCGCGGAGGAATTGCAGTTGTGTGAAAAGTTACCCTCTGTGGACGTTTGTGCTCGGCTGCTTTTTAAGATGCAGAAATTACTCGATCTTTCGAAGCTTCTCGAGAGAAAGGTCAATGACTTGGACCGACGGATGATCATCAGGTAAGTGAGATGCGAGGTAGCCAACTCGCCGTCTGAGCATGGGTCACTGACTCAGATTTCCAATCGCTTAGGAATTGGAACGCGGGAGCGAAAGTATGGAATCAATCGTCTTTACAGCCGTCAGATCTGCTTACATCACTCTTCAGCTTTGAAACTAGTGAAGTGATTGATCCTTGCCCTTCCACGGTCGAGGAGCTCGAGTCGTTGCAAGGTATGCAGCGGCTTATGTGAACTCGTCCATTGATACTGCCACTCTTGGGCAAGCCCAAGAGCACAGTGGAAGAGACGAAGGGATCGTGAACACGATAGATGAAAAACAACTGCCTAAGAACCTAGTGGCCGGGTGAGGCCGGAAGCTATATACCTCTCGGGTATCAGTACCTGGCATGACGCCCGGATCCTATATAACTCTGTGGCATCATGCCGGTGGGTAGGTATCAGGACTACGCCACGATGCATAAAGGGGGGGCCGTATATCAGACTTGTATGACCCTCATCAGGCCATAAGACGTATGACCCTCCCTATGCCTTATATGCGTTAGTACGCCCCTGATGCCTCCCCACCACAACAAGCCACGTATCAGCCGGTGACATGGACAGGCTGTTGCGACATTTGAGTGAGCCAGTGGATGGCCGTGTTGACCACCATGATGTTCCTAATGTTATTGAAGTACACGCCCAAGCAATCCATATCTTGTAGGTATACAGCAAGAACGCCGTTGGAGGATCAATTACGTAGAAGTCCGCTATCGAGAAGCGTTTTTAATCGCATGACGCCTATCGGAAAGGTAGGCTGCCCTGCACCAAATCTGACTATCGATGAATTGTCCATGAGTGACTCGAGTTGAAAATGTGAGATTTCCCGTTGAAGAGCGTGAAATTGCTCGATTCCTACTGTTGACACAATTGCTGCGCCCGTGTCGGGTAAGATTCCTTGGAAACGATCGCAAGAGTAGCTACTGACAGGACTTTTAGCTCGGGTCGACGGACTGCTAGGCGAGAGCGTCAATCTCCTGGAGAAGGCGCGCCTATGAGCGGGCGTCAAGAAGCTCGTGGATATCATAATTGTCCGTAAACTTGCTGTAGTTGAGGGTTGCCCAACGCGGCACGCTATCCCGGCCTTACCGGGCCGGTAGAGGACATGATCCTCCGGACCCCGGTACAACTGGGTCCACCACGCCGGGCACAGCCCGAGACATTACCCACCTTCTATCCTCCGACCGGACCTGCGTCGATGTGGCTCTCGTGCTCTTACCAGCGCCCCGTATCTATTCCTGGGACCATTGTTGGTTTGGATCAATACATATTTGTGTTCGAAAGATTTCATCACAATTCGTTCCCTGCAGCCACTCAACTGGCTCCCAAGCCAGCTCTGCGTAGCCCGTCCACTGCACCAGTGCTTGCCTGAACTCTCACCGTCCGCGCTTCTTCCATCTCGCGCAAAGAATCTCGTCAGCATCCTAGTAGTCCTCGTTGGTCTCGTCTTCATAGGTGGCTGTGCGTCATCTACTCTCTGGACAGAAGCTGGGTCTTGATGAGCCCACCGCAGGACACCGACGTGAATACATGGGTAAATTCACAGCGATCGTCGAGATCAAACACGTATGAAAGGCCAGGCCTGTATGTGTGTATTCGGCCAGCTTCGATTGATCACTTACAGATTGCTCGAGGTGGACAAGGCGCGAATACAAATTTGCAATATGCTGCGCCACGAGCGCGCCACGTCTGACTAAGATGACCAATACAATTAGTTGCTTGATAGTCGGAAATGCTTGCTTGTTAGATTGGCTTTTTGTGCGTACGAAGTACAAAGTACAATTATGAAATAGAAAAGTTGAATTAATACCCATTAGTTAACCAGTTAGTAGTTAGCAGACGGGTTCGTCATCAATCTCAAAACTCTTGGTTATCGTATTACAAGAGGCTCAACACTCAGTTACTTCAACACTGTGCCTGCGGCCGCGAAAAGACCCCAGGACACTTCTTGGAGTGCCGGAAGGCCCTGGCCAAGTGGAGAGACTCAGGTCGGCGACGGAAACCACCCGACAAACTAGAGAAACTCCTTGGGCCCAAGGGTTGGAAGCTTTTCGCGGAATACGCGACGACGACGGGGGTGTTTGCCGACGTGCCCGTGGTGGGGCCTTTGGGCCGGTTGGATGAATAAACGGGACAGAATTCTGGTCCTGGTGGCTTTGTATTGCGCGTCAAGCGCGGAGGATCCGTGCGCGTGGTGGCCGGAGCGGACTTTGGGGTTTTTCTTTTTCGTGGGATCGACATTGGCAGGGCCAGCTGGAGGCATCGGGATGAAGCGGGGGAGAAACTGGGAGCGAGGCCCGTCAGATTCAATATCTGGTCGTGGCTTTAGTGTAGGCCCGGTACTGCGGCTGGGACGAGGCTGGCCGGGAAGTCCTCGGGCTTCCCTCCCTAACAATGCCAGCCCGGCCCCACCGGTGGCGTGCCTCAGGGACGCTGGGCTTGTGCCTGCCACCTAAAAATTCACAACTCAGTTACTTCACTTCAACCTCGCGCCTCCACATCTTCTACGGTATCCGGCAGCCTCGCTTGCTGCCCTAATCCCACTGAGCCGTATCGACTTACTTTCCGCCAGTCGCCCCTATCACAGGCTTTTTCCCCCCAGACCTCTAAAGAAAGCAGCCCGAAATCATGGAGGACCAGTTCAGCGGTCGTACAGACGATGTGCTCTTCTACGACGATTTTGAACCTGTTGAAAGCCCGTCCGTCGTCGTATACGAAAGTCGCCCGTATCATTCAACGGTGCAGCTTCCACCTCCCACCACACTCAAGGCAACCGGCAGTTTCGCCTCTGCAGCGACACAGCCTACCGAGTCCACGGTGTTTCAAACTACCAGCGACATCCTGCCGGACAGGTCACTCGCTTCTTCTCGCTTCGCCGATAAGCCGACTGCCGCGGCTGCGAACGCGACCTCGACGTCTACCGGCCCAGCCGCCAATGTCTCCCTAAGTCGAGGTGACGCGCCATTATGCGCGTCTTCGTCCAGCGTTATACCTACCCTCTCCTCACGCGAGCATTCTTGTTACTATCAGAGGCCCATTCGGGCCCCATCACAAAACACGGCTGCTAGCGGCGAGGCACGCTTCTTGTCCGGCGCCAACCCGAGACAGAAGCTAACAGAGGAGGAACTCACCGCCAAAATGGAGAAGATGAAGCTCCTCGCCGCCGAGAAGACGCGAAAATTCGAAATGGCGGAGAAGGATGAGCGCCAACACGCCGAGGCGTATGCTCGCGGCATGGAGGAGGCCCGCCGCAGACGTGCTGATGTGGCCGAGCGACGCCGTCACGCCGACGACGAGAGGCGCAAGCTAGAAGACGAGCGCGCGCGCAACCGGGACAGAAAGCTACAGGCCATGAGCAAGAAAGACGGTGGTTGGGACAAGGGCAAAGAAGCCGCCGAACAAGTAGAGTCTCGACCCGCCTTTCGAGGCGTCAACGGCGGCATCAGGGGTTACAGGAGCGGGCCCAATCCTCCTCAACCCAGGGGCAGCCGATACGCTGGCGATGCCGCCGCCAGGCCCGACATCGATCGCTTCCTGGACGATCGCCAGACGTCTCGCTTCCGCGGCCGAAGTGGCCGCGCTGGTCGCAGGGGCCGCGGCGGCTATTCCGGCCAGAATGAGGGGCCCACCCCTCCACTCACGGTCTCCAGCGCCGCTCCGGATCTTACTGCCGATGAGTTTCCGGCCTTACCATCCGGGGCGACCGCCAGGGAAGAGGAGACCTCGGAGGGACCAATTGCGGCGACGGTCACTCCCACCGAAGCGACGGCCGATCCCGCTGAGCCGGCAGCCTTCGCTGCATCTCCAACACCACCCGCCGGCAGCAAGTGGGACGACGAGATGGAAGCCTTGGACGCCACCAGTAAGGACACATCATGACTGCGATGAATCGGGACTGTGCTCGCGGATACTTGGGACATCTCATCAGTATGCTACTCCGCCGAGACTACCAGGCATTCGAGGCAGACCGGCAGCAAGAACAACATCGTAACTGGAATTGAGTCGGTCAGACCTCGCGTTCGCACGACATGGCCTACCGTCCCCGAGGCAAATTAGCTCTCGCAGAACCCATCGGCTGGTGATAAAAGAGTCCCAAGGGCATGGTCCACGGCACGAGAAAAAAGAATTCGACGGCAATCTGGAGAGGGCAAAGGTGGTCTCTGAGTCTTGGCCCAACAAGACATGAGCCCCCCCGTTAAGTGATGTATGAGAATCATCCCGCTCAAAACAGCAGGTGCGGCTTATAGGTCAATCATATACAGGGCACGAAGATGCGCGTGTCTTCAGTCGCAACCAACATCCAGCGTGCGGGTGCAGCAAATACCCATCGCCTTGCAGAAATGAGGCTAGGGCATTTCGTCGTGCTTTCCCGGCAGGTAGGTAACTCCCCCTTTGCGTCCATCCAACGCCTAGACCCTGCGCCGTCTCGCCCGGTGTGTGTGTTGTGTGTGCAATTGTGGCGGTTTAAGCCAAATTTCGTATCGATATCCATACACTCGATGCTTTTCCAAACGCCGTTGAGGTCACTTGAGGGTGATCCTCCATGATATATGCTCGTCTCGCAAAGTAGACGAGGCTTTCCGAACGCTCCACGGACAGTGCTGTCTCGAATATTGGACAAGGCTTAATTGCGGTGACTTCTGCCGCTTCCCTTATAGTTTCTGTAGCCACCTGGTCCTTTTTGGCCTCGGCCTTCGTCGTCCATGGAGCCTTGTTGACGTGCGCGGGTCTTCATCTCTCTTGGGTACGAGTCGAAGGCCTTGCGCATCTGCGCGTAGCCTAGGTGCATCTTGCCGTAGAAGTGGTCCGCAAGACGGCGGTCGTTATCCAGACGACTGAGGTAGGCACCACAGACGTCGCACACCTGAAGTTTCTGATGGCCAGACGGGCCCGACGTGTCGGAAAGTGCCTTGAGCTCCTTTTCTTTGTCGGCTTTTGTTTGCGCCATGACCTTGAGGTTGAACCACTCGTCAATGGCATGGGAGACCAAGTCTTGCTCAGTATAGATCTGGATTTCCTGAAGACCGCAATTAATATTCTCCTCGAGATCCGCAATACTTTCAAGCTAAGGGGAAAGGGGGCGGACCGGGAGGGCCAAGGTTAGTTGCCGTTACGACATGGCAGTTAGATTCAAGGAGCAGTATGAGGACTCTACCAGGTCATTGGTTTGACGAATCTCCTCGGGTGTCTTCTCGAGCCGCTTCTGAGCGGATTCGATACGACGGTTGCAATCATCGATGTACTTGTGTAGGTCACGTATGTAGTCGTATTCGAAGTCGTATCGCTGCTTCTCTCGGTCCGAGAGAGCCTCGTATTCCACCTTGAGACCCTCAGAGTGTATCTTGTTACAAGGCCCAAAGTCCTGTTTGGTGTTTGTGAAAAGGTCGTGTGGGCAAGCGCCGACAAGATAAGAGCGGCACACTTTAGGGTCGTCGAGAGAGACCTTGGCCTCGCGCGACGATGAAGAGCTGCCCATGAGCTGCTCCAGCAGCTTTCTCTGTTCGGCGGCCATGGCGGGTCTTTTTTTATTTTTATTTTATTTTCGGAGGGGAGAAAGAGGGGTGGGTAGGAAGTGGCCTTGTTCGATCCGTGGAAACAAGGCAACCGAATCCAGGTGGACGAATGGAGCTGAGCACCAAGGACGGTAACGTGTCTGCCCGTGATCAGGCTGAACAGCTTGAGTAGGGTGGGCTGGACAGCCGCTCGCGCGATAAAATTGTCGATTTAGGAGCGATTTCAACTAAATCGCCGACGCTCAAAGCATGGATTCTGCCAAGTCTTGCTCTGTCTGTAAGCAATCAAGCTTAATAGCTGCAGATAATGACATCTTATAATCGCATACACCAGGTGGGGCATCATGCAGCTACGAAGATCACCTATTGTCCGTCCGCTCTTGGGCATGATGATCTGTTACTTCGTAGCACCAGAGTCACCCCGATTCACTACAAACACTGACCTACGTCTTGCCCCCCGGCGCCAAAGTCTCCCTCACGATATTCTCTCCTCCCGTCTTGCCTGACAGGATTGGACCCGCGAGAAGATGAGGTGTGGAGGCTTCTCGCTTCATCGCGCAGCTGCCCCCACGAAGTCGACGTCGAGGCAATTACAAACATACCCAGCATGCGCCAACTTCTGATGCTTCTTCTCCTGTCGCTCGTCTCGCCCCTGGTCGTCGCGGCCGACTATCATGAGCAGCTCACGCTCCGCCCGCTCCCGCTATCCTCAATACTCGCCAGCTTTAATTTCCGATCTAACACCTCCGTCACTGATTTCGAGTCCCACCATTTTCGCCTTTTCCCCCGATCGCTAGGCCAGATCCTGCAGTACGCTGGCACGCGAGAACTCCATCTAAGGTTCACTCTCGGCCGCTGGGACGCCGAAACATGGGGCGCGAGACCTTGGGGTGGTACCAAAGAAGGCGGTACTGGCGTCGAGCTCTGGGCTTGGCTGGATGCCCGGACAGACAAGGAAGCCGATGAGAACTGGCTGATGCTCACCAACGCGCTGTCGGGCCTCTTTTGCGCCTCGCTCAATTTCATCGACGAGACGCGCACGAGCCGCCCTGTCATGTCATTCCAGCCCAAAGGCCATCATTCCGACGCCACACTGGCCCACACAAGGCTTCTCCATGGCGTCTTGCCCCATGAAGTCGTTTGCACGGAGAACCTAACGCCATTTTTGAAACTGTTGCCCTGCAAGGGCAAAGCTGGAATCGCCAGTTTGCTCGATGGCCACAAACTGTTTGACGCATCTTTTCAGAGTATGGCTATTGATGTGCGACCTTTGTGTGCTTCTGGAAGCTCTTGCGTCTTGCAGATGGAGCAAACTATCGACATGGTCACGGACGTGAATCGGTCCAAGCGACCAAGGGGTAAGAATGATCACCAAATCCAGCCTTGGAGGTAGCCAAAAACAAGAATGGAGTTTAGACGCCAACTTAGCGAGCGAGGTAGACGATGCTGACAAGCCACAAATCCAGACAATCCTATCCCCAGGCCTCCCCAAAGTCATGAGCTCGTCTGCAACACATCGAAACCTTATCACGATGATCAACACTGTTTTCCCGCCGATGACTTACATGACCAGGACTGGACTTTGTCCGAAGTCTTCGGACGTACCATGAAAGGCATATGTCCCCTCATTGATCGTCAAACCCCCTCTGTTTGCCTACACATCACCGACTCTCGCGATGTCTCTGCGACTGGAGGCTCTCAGGCTGCCAACGATCCAGGTGCCCAGTCGCGCTGTTTCATGCCCGAGGACAAGACCGAATTCAACATAGTCCTGAGCAAGTCCAAAACGACCGACCCAGTTGCATCATATGACTTGGTTGAGCCCAAAACCCCCTTGCTGTTTGCCGAGCGCAGTTTTATGGGGCACGGCCAGGAGCATGGTGGCGTTCAAGCCATTCTGACTAACCCCAGCGACAGCGAGGTTGAGTTTGTCTACATGGAATCCCTTCCTTGGTTCATGCGTGTCTACCTGCACACTCTATCGACGCGCATTTCCTCGTCTAGCAACATTACGAACGCTCCATTCAAGATCATCGAGGAGATTTATTACCGGCCAGCTCTCGACCGTGTCCGTGGCACCCAACTCGAGCTTCTCATGCGCATCCCTCCTCGCTGTACTGTTTTTCTCACCTACGACTTCGAAAAGTCCATCCTACGCTACACCGAGTATCCCCCAGATGCTAATCGTGGCTTCGATGTTGCCGCTGCGGTCATCACAACTCGCACTCCACGTAATGGCCTTAATCTGCGCACTACGAATTTACTTCTATATCTCCCTACCCCCGACTTCAGCATGCCATACAACGTCATCATTTTTACATCCACGGCAATTGCGTTGACATTTGGAGGCTTGTACAATATCCTCGTCAGACGTCTCGTAGGTACCGATGAAGCTCCTAACGCTATTTTCAAGATTAAAGTTGTAAGACTGTTGGGTCTATTGAAAGGAAGGAAGTAGCACGAAGACAAGGCAAAAATAAGATCCACATTCGGCTTCACATCTTGCGTCAAGGGATAGCCTTAATTATGGGGACTCGGATGGGCATAGACGTTAAAAAACTAGGCTGTTCGTACGCCAAATAAAAGACGCCCATCACGTGTGATTTTTCTACTAAAAGTCTGAAGAAGCAATCTAGTTTGGGTTAGAAGAGAGTGATAGTCGACGGATTTACACATTAATCATTTGCTGCGGTTCTTTTCTGCGGCTTCTCGGTGATGACGGTGTAAGGCCGGTTTGTAACGTCTTGACTTCACATACTGGCGCCTTGCTTGTTACCAGACATCAAGACATGGTGGTGTGAAATGCTGTACAATCATGATGTGAAATTGGGCTGGTTCACACAGTTGATGGGCATTCCAATGACCTAGATCCGGACGTCAGAGTTATCATGGATCTTGAATACTCGGAAAACGTGCCACTGAGTGCACAGGAAGTTTTTAAGATGGAGTCAGAAACAATGGCACGTTGATAGTAAGCACTTTCACCGCCATAGAACGCAATGTTACTAGGCGGGAGGGGTATGAATAGTTCGTGATTTCGTATCGGGTGACTTAACTGGTGTGGTTATTTTAATGCCACCCTTCAAAGTGACTCCACTTTTCCCCCAGCCACAGGAGCCAAAGCCAGCTCAATCTATTCTCGTGTAGCCTTTTAGCGTCTGACGTTGACGACAAACAAAGAGCACGATAAGCGTTGAAAAAAAGAGGCTAGACCAGATTTTGTTCAGGCAAGAGGGCGGATGAGACGGTTCATAATATGGAGCTTGTCATGTCCGCTGGCAAGACGACACTCCTTTTAAGCGACAGATTGACATATGCCTTGCCTTTTTTCATAACGGTCACCAGCTCATATTTCGTCAAACCAAGAACTAGCAGATGGAGAGGCCCGGCCGCGAAGAATGAGACGCCAGTATATATATGCACGTACGCTCATCGCTCGACGAAGCAAGTTATCCAGGTGCTGATTTCCGTGACTCGTGAGCAAAAGCCTCCATTTACGTAATCGACAGCCACATGTTTCCAATGGCGCCCCCCCAAGGAGAGGGGGAGAATATCTATTTATTGATCCTCTACGCTTTCGATGTTTTGTCCAAAACATGCTGCCTTCGGAAGTGCCGAGGCCAGCCTAAGCAAAGACCGGCTTCCTCTCTGCCGTCCGAGACGGCTAGATCGACAAGACTGGAAACACAGCAACCTGCCAGCCATGCATGCAGGAAGACCTGCGTAGTTCGATATGGCGAACGTGGGGTCAAGCAAGCCCGTCGACACAGCCGGCCGGCCCCTAAGGTCGATGAAACCTGTTTTTGCGAGCCTACAACGTGCATTCAAGGCCGACTCCAATTGGAGTTCTGCCACAAGCGGAGGTTGACGGGTAGTGTTCACCATCGTGTGCGTGCGGACTCGAGTCCAGCCCCCTATTCTCCCCTGCCATTCCTCCTACCATGCTTACACCCTCACCCGCACCATCCGCTGCTCACGCACTTCAACACTGGCCTCTTTCTTTTTTTCCTTTTCCTTTCAGCTTGGCCTAGTGTCGTCCGTGGCCGGTTTGGTCCGATGAGGCGGGGACAGAAGCATCGAAAACCTGGTTTTTATTCTGGGCGGGAAGCCTCGGATCCGCCAGCAACGGCCGATCGATTCCCGTTAGGCCAGTTGCCGCATCCTTGTTGCCGTGGTCACCGCCAGAGGCTTTTCTTTAACACCGACACCCATTCTTGCCAATCTTGGTCGCCCGGGGAAGAGACGCCTGAAGCTCTCCGAACGCGAAATTGGCTGCATTACATGTGTCTTCAAAGCATGCCTGACCCTATATTCTCGGCAGTCGGCACCGCACCTCGCGGCTTCGCCTAGGAGTGGAGATGGTGGGTAGTGAGAGATCCAAGGTCGGTCGGCCAAGCGCAAGGGAGAGGAGAAAAACCGGCCTTTCCTGGAACCCCATTCCTAAGCGCACCCCGTCAACGAGGCTGGACTCCGCCGAGACCCACCCAACAGAGTTGCCATGGCTTGGTGAGACATTCCCGACCATCAGCCACCGGTAAGCTGATTCGACGACAACGTGCCGTTGCGGTGGTCGGTCACCTATTGGCGAGCATCTGCCAGCTAGTTTCTGGTCCATCACCTACCTGCAACAAGCAGGAATCGGCCGGCGACCATTCACTCCTTTCTATCTCTTGTAAGCCTCCGTTTTCTGCAAATATGCCGCACTTGCGGGCTTTGCGCATGCCCATGGTACGCGCGGCAAGCAAGAATCCTGATAGTCTCGCAAAGGTAGATGACGAGGAATGACTTGAACGGGGGACGTGTACGAGGTGTACACATGGCTGTACCAACAAGGCTCACCGAGGGGCAAGCTTCTCTCTCGTCATGGATGTCAACTCTAGGCGTGCGCATGCCGGACGTGGAGCCAGAGCAAATGGTATTATTTATGGAGGCAGGGCACCTCGTATCCGATCCTACACGCCGCGGCTCGCCCACTTGGGACTCGTGGGCGAGCCAGACGACAAACGGTTTCCACCTATTGTATCCATTCGTCTAGAAGAGTACGTAGTCACCATGGCGAATCATCCCGGCCTCATGACAGTCCCCTGGGGTTGGGGAACAGGCGCTATGCTGATGAGACGGGAAAGGCTCATTCTATCCGCATCCTCGGCGGGGGCTGCGCATCGCTTCGTGACTCTAATAACTCAAGCTCAGCAAAAGTTTACTTGCCGTACCTTATAAAGCCATGCCTGCCGGCGGGGTATTGCCGGTCGGAGCCAGCCAACCATTGTCTGCTGCTCTCGTCCATCGGGTTTATCCGACTCGGCCCAGATATTTGAGGTCCCTTTGTTCCCAGAATCCTTCTTCTCTCCCTTCTTTCATCCTCCCAAGATCTCTCTCCCCTTACTACCTCTCCCCAGAGCAAATCATCCTTTTCGATTCTCCTGCTCTTTCTCACTTCAATTCGCGCGACCTCGAAACCCTTGGCTGGTCTTCACCCTCTTACGTGTTCGAGCTCACTTGAGTTTCTCTCACGGGCACTCTTGCGGAATTTTGACACGTGTCGACCCTAGAGCTGTGTCCGAGCACTTCGGACTCTCAGCCTTCGCTTTTGTCTGATCCGGAATCTGGCTTTTTGAAGGTATTGATTCAAAATTCCTCGCTTCGTCCCTTTCTTCGCGAATATCTCCCTGGCTCCATAATAAGTAAATTGATTTAAGTTCGCGTCCGTGCTTGAGCCATACCCTGTGTGCTGGCTTGTGTCCAACCTCTTCCCCTATCATTGCCCTTTTCGTCTTGGCGTCGCACACAAATCTGCGTTGCCGACTTCGACGAAACAATCACGACTGACAAGGATCCCAGGGTCGCCATGAGGTGGAACATGCTCGTTTTTCTGGCCTTTGCTGCCTCTGGCTCAGCCTCGCCTCAGGGCTCTGAGGCTGTCACTGATATGATCCGCCCTGAAGGCGGAGGCATTGAAGGATGCGAGCCTTCGTACAATGGCAAATTTCAATTCCACGTCAAACCGCTGATGGACACATCTCCCGACAACACACGGGTAGGTCATCGCCATCGGCCTTGGACAATTCTCGTCAACGAAATCTCGAGAGAAAATAGACTGGCTAACAAGTCCTTGTTCACAGACTCTGAAGTGTGACGAATCCACGACCGGCGAAAAGAAACCCTTGATTCTTACTCTAGACAACAGCGTCCTCGTTGATTCCAAACGCCGCACGGCATACATTGCCGATAACTACCAATTCCAGTTCGATGGACCTCCTCAGGCTGGTGCGCAAATCACAGCGGGTTTCTCCGTCTGCAGCAATGGCTCTCTTGCCCTCGGACCCAGTGCCGTCTTCTATCAGTGCTTGTCTGGCGACTTTTATAATCTTTATAACCAGTCATGGGCCGCGCAATGCGAGCCCGTCAGATTCGTCGTCAATCCGTGCGGTGACAGCAAGAACATGGCTAGCCAAGGCAAAGTCGTCGCCACTAGCATGGTGCGCACAACCATAATCAACGAACTCGACGATGGCCAGCCCCAGGCTCACCCAACTGCTCTTCCGGTACCCATCTGCCAAATTGGCGACGGGCAAGTCCAGGCTCTGGCGACTCCTTGTGCCGACGTGGAACCTGTCCAGACGCCCACTCCCGTCAGCCAAATCGACGACGGCCAACCGCAGGCACCTGTCAGTCAAAGCAGTTCTATAAAGATGACTCGAGGAAGCTCGCAAGCTACTCCGACAGTCCAAAACACGGCTTCTTCGATGTCGTCTTTGCCCAGCAACCAGACCACTAATTCCTCTTCAATGACCACAACGCCTGTACCTGTCTCTGGCGCCGTCAAAGAAGCTTCGCCCGGTATCATGGCATTCATGGTCTTGGCCGGCATTCTTGCCTCGCTTTGATGGCCGCGTCTTCGAGGTCATAACTGGGAGGGGCGCAATCATGGTTTTATTTAATTTTGATTTTTCATTTCTTGAGCTGCGACCTCCTTGGCTACGGATTGAGCATTGCTCCACAGGCGCCATACTGCTTCTGCGGTGGCCTTGACCTGTTTCCCCCTTTTTTTTGCCTTTGCTCCTCGCGACTGGGCGCAGATGATGCTATGAGACATGGGCTTTTAATGTAGGTAAAGAGCGCATATGAGGCAGGTTTATGAGGAACTGGCTAGTATGTGTTGGCCACGGAGAAAGAGATCGAAGGGAGACAAATATATAGCCAAAAGCGAAATAATTCATTAGGTAGTATAAACTGGCGCTTTAACCTTCGCGCTGGGTGAGCATTTCTTTGGCTCAAATGTTGGGCTGTTAGTCCACCACGAAGGACCGATTCCTGGTTCGCGCTTGACTAGAGTTTAAGCCACCTTTGAAAAAACTAATTATAACGTGGATGCATAGCAAGCTAAATCCACTCCATCACCTCGTCGCAAAGATCATATCAACAGTCAGAATTGACAAATCAATTTTGCTTTCATTGCCGCTCTGTTCATTAAGTGCCTCTACATCAGTCCGACGAGTTCGTGCATTATATCCGGAATTTCCGCATACACTACATCGCCGAATCCTCCCCTCATCCATCGGCTTTACGACCTTTACTCTGGCGATCTCCTTGCTCTGTCGGCTCTTCCCCAACATTTCAGTTTTGAAACGATTGTCTTTCTGCAGTTGTCATACTACCGCTTTGTCGTAATCGTGTTTTTTTGGCTCTGTGCCATTTGCTTAGTGTAACCGCTCTGCCTCTATGATGAAAGGAAGGATAGCCTAGCCTTCGGTACTCATGACCTTGATGACAAAAACCCATTCTCTATTTCCTGGTCGGGCCAATGTCGGCTTCCCGACTGCCTGAACGCGTGAGACCATACCGACGAGATCATACCCATCATGAAACCAGTCATCAAAGTTGTAAAAACCTTGCTCAATTATACCGTGTTTGGCAATGGTATTGTGAACAAGCCGAAACCTGCCCTAAATCAGCTTTAGGTCTCCATATAAAGCCGTCCAATGGCCATGTATACGCGTAAACTACATATTGACCTCTTTGTGGCGCTTAAAAATTTTAGAAGCGCATCATGCTTCCACGGGAAGGCATGTCGCGACCGGTGAGTAGTCGATTCGCCTATTCTCCACACCTCTGGGCCGAGGAGCAAAAGATCGCTAATCCAGGTCAAGTATTCACTGTACAATGCTTGAATCTTCTGGATTTGTGAACTTACGAAAATTGGGTATGGCATCGCGACTTGCAGTGATTCCTTTCAAACGCATTTTCAGAGTACTTCGGTCTACCATATAAGTTAGATCTTTGCATTGGCCCGGATGCTTAGCTCTGGGAATTTCTGGATCGCTTGGTAAGAAATGCTCATTAGACTCTCCTGCTTGAGTGAACCAATGATCTTTTTGGTTAAGAATAGTGTTGTTGAAGAATGATTGTTCTGCTTGGGCGGTAGGGTGGCTAGCTCGCTATGCAGCCATGCTTACTATAATTATATCAAACGTATGATAAACCCAAACGCCAGTTTCAATCTCCTTCTCAAGTCAACACGGCCGTCCATTGGCTCACCCAAAACGGGAAATCTCACATGTTCGCAGCCGACAGCAATGTCGTTCCCAGCCTTTACAGAGTTCCGGGCCTTGTCAGAGCAGCGGACCAGGCGGCCCCGGAAGGCGGCAAGTTGTATATCCGCTGGAGTCCTGGACATGCTGGGGTCCCAGACAACGAGCTGGCCGATGAGCTGGCCAAGGAGGCCTGCGTCGCACCCCTCTCGCCCGGCTCTCTCCTCACAACAGCTAGAACCTGTCACATGATTAGAGGACTATTCGACGCAGCCGTGAGGTCGTACCGGGGTGCCGAGGCGCCTGCTCAGTACCGGGAGCCGCAGGTCGAAGCCGGCTCCCGCCTCTTCAAAGAACTCGGCCTCCCGCGCCGGGAGCTGGGCCGCCTGCTTGCCGCACGCTCTCGACACGGCGACTTCGCTGAGTAAGACTGGCGATTCAACCACCCGGACGCGCTGCTGGAGTGCTCTCATGGCTCTGAAAGGAAGCGTTTCTACTTGTTCTTCTGCCGACTCACGCGTCGACCTACAACGCCCGGCTTGACAGTCAGGGTAGCATCGCTGGCTCCTTGACACCGACCAGGTAGCCATGCATTTCGTCGAGTGGTGCCAGGCCACGCACTTCTTCCTTCTAGCCTGTTGTTCAGATGCGTGGCAGTTGACTTGCTCCACATTGCCGTTGTACCGGGGTTCCGACTGGAGTGACAGCTACTCTTTTTGTGCCACGTCGGCGACCATCTTCCCGAGCTTTTCCTCCTCCAAAACAGTATGGCGCGGTCGATGATGTCGCGCGGCATACCGAGTCGGAAGGACAGGAAGCGCTGTACAAAGCCCGGCAGCCTCGCAGGCCTTGATTACAGCAGTCCGGTTCTAATAGGAGAGTAGCTGCGGCAGCGGCCCTCCCAGAGTCATCTTTGACGTGGTACAGTTTGACTTGGAACGCCGAAACACGGCGACGAGCCCAATCGGCTGTGATATAGGGCAGCAGATGTTCTGCTGAAGTGTAAGACCTGGATATGGCCAGCAAGCCCAATTGATTAAACTGTTCACAAAGCTCAATAAAACTACTTCTGCGGCATCGTCCACGGGCTCATGAGACGTAATATAAATCAATGAGTCAATCATACATAGGCCCAGTAGACTCTTCGACGTCGTCTCCCTACCCTAATTTGTCTTCAAGCAACGCGCTCGAAATTTGGTATTTGTTCTGTTGGTCGGTAACAGTCAGTCTCAATCTAGCGGGCTGTTCTGCTTGGGCGCGGTTTGTGCGGGGCGGCTCATGGCCTGTTATGGCATGTTTGAGAGAATTCCACGAAGCGAGATACCATTCAGCAGCCAAGATACTCTAAGGTGTGCGCGACGAGCTCGGCTCCTTCAAGGACTAATGGCTGTGGCGAGCTTCAGAAAGATTCACCAGCTCGGCTGCAGCTGTCAGCAGGGGAATATTGGAGGAGTGGACGTCTCGATGGTGAAAGATTGGTGGGTTTTTCCATTGGACAAATCTGACGGTGTCACATGGAAGAGCTGGGAATTACTCTACAAATTTTGTAATCTTGTGGTTTTCAAAATAGTTAACGGAAAAAGGAACTTGGTCAGGTAGCCACGTGGCGCCGCCGAGCAACTCGGCTGCACAAAGCTTCATGGAGGTGTATCCTGCTGTTTGCGTGACCCCGCCTCGAGGCACGAGTGAATATACCAGCTTCGCACAGGGTGGCCGTGAAGTCGTAGTGCTCATGATCTGAAGCATGGCCATAGTGTTCATTCATGCCATGCCATGAAGGAGTTTGTGCTGTGTCCAGCAAAGTCTGCGGGCCAAACCTGAGCTAAGCCAGTTGGAAGTCTCAAACATACGTTCAATCCCGTTCAAGCGATGCTATCGTTTGAAAGATATTGCCATTTTCATACGAAGTACAAGTATCCATGAACGACCTAAAAATGGTTGACTCTAGGGTTCAGGGTAGCAGTAGCCGTAACCGTACCGACAGGTAGCGTTTCAAATCGCGTTACGTGAGAGGGTACTTGCGATTGGCCACGCAGGCGGACGCTATACACCAAGGTAATCTACACAGATGTGTACGGAAGGGGACTCGGGCCAAACCATGACGCCGCCTTCAAATGAACCTACGACTTACTAGTCCCCTGCCGCGATCGCGGGACGCTAGCTTATAGCTTTATATGAGTTTCCGTTTGCCTGGGCTCGAGCGGGACATGATATATTATCCCCCCCTTTGGAGCATTGGGCACCTGAATGTCTCGCGATCGAGTCTGACCGACCAAGGCTTGCAGCGGAAGCGCAAGCTTTTGATTGGTCCTTCGGCGTTTTTGCTATAGGCGGCGCCTTCTAGCGCCTTTCTAGCGTGAGCGCGAACCCCGCAGCGAGATGCAGTCTGTGCGCATTGCGCCTGCGCCACACGCACGAATCGCCACCCTCAAGCTGCATGGCATGGCAGCGCGGTCTGGCCGGGCGCCTCTGTCGCCTCCCATTCCGACTCACGGTTTTTTCTCCATATCGCACGTTCAACAGGGTGTAAAAGAGCCAGAGGATGAGAGACAGGACATCAGGCACAACGAAGATGGGAGAGATGGGGAGAAAGGAGGGGGAGGGGGAAGGCTAGAAGAGCGCGGTTTTGTCTCGAAACGGGCAGAAAAGGCCCGTCAACCCTAACCAGGTACAAAGCCTCCGAAAAAAAAGCGCGGCCGGAGATGAACTCTGCGTGGCTAGCCTATCTCGCCTTGTGGTAGCGAGCAACTGATGAGGATGTGCCCGAGCTCATTAGCAGTGGCAGCCGACTGCTGGTTCTGTTTATCTTTGTGCCTGCGGCATGTCGTATTGGGGGGTTGTTCGACAAGGCCCATATGGCACGACAACTCGCAGAAGCAAGCGCTTCATGCACTAGATCCCTTGCCTTCGGGCGGGAACGAATCGTGGCTTGCATCTTTGCCTCTAGCGGCGTGAGCCAAGGTGCGGCAGATCCGGCCGCGATACCGTACATCCCGCAGGATACTTGTGGGCAAGTATCAGATACTTGTGCTGCTCCTCATCGCCCGCCTTCTCCCTCATCCTCGACCACCCGCCGCATCCTGTCTGCACTTCTCGTCATCCTCCTTGTTCCAATCCCTTCTTCCCGAAAAAAACCATCCGCCCTTCCACCACAACTTATCCATCATCTCGTAAGATCAAAAACAACAAATTCTCCATTCGCCCTCGCCCGATTTCATCGTCTGCTTGCCTTCACACGAGCTCGTGCGCTGTCCACTCTCTGCAACTGTTCGTCACTCCTCCGGCTCGTATTCACTTGACTCAATACAGACGCGCGCTCTGCTGCTCGTCTCCCACGCCGACCACGTTTTCTGCACTCTGGCCTGCCGGCCTGCTGACTTTGATCCAACGCCGAGAATACATCTCGTCAGACGCCTTTGATCTTTTCTCGGCCGTGCCCCTTTTGCCTTGGAATCGCCGCTTTCGCAAACGGTTGGCCTTTCGCTACGCCAGCGTATGACGCAGATATCGCAGTGTACTAACTAAACTTTCACGCGCTTCATACCCGATCCCTTGACCTGCGCCCGACAACCAACACCCCTTTTCCCTACGAGCAACCGAACTTTCCGGCCGCGGTTGTTCCGCCCCATCCGAATCCACCATCAACATTCCAGCCTCGTCACCTCCCCGCCGCCACTCGGCGTTTGTCCCCCATATGCTTGCTGCCGTGGAATGACGCGGGCATTTGAGGACTAGAAATCATCGCCCTCTGCCGTTGCTATCATCACGTCCAGACTCCCCGGGTCCTGACACACCGCGAAACACGAGAATTGTACCCCGCCACAGTGAGGCCTATCGACTCGGGCCGCACAAGGCTGTCCTGACCACATTCACCCATTGTCGACGCCGCGACCTCGGCTCTGTAAGCTCTCTGGAAAGCGTGCATGTCAAAACAGGCTGTTGATCATGGTCAAGTCGAAAAGCGGCTCTCTTCACCGAATTGTTCTGCACCTGCAAGCAATCAACCGCAGTCGCCGCGACTGAAGTCTGCCTTTGACGACCTCGCTGCATCCGACGACACAGGCCTCCGATCTGCCAGCTGCTCCTATTATTCGTCAACCTGCTCGTCTCGTGACGCCATGCCTACCAAACCTCCATCCCTTCACGATATCCTCATCGATGCTGCGTCGCCGCCATGGACTCTGAGTGCCTTCATGACTTATCTTTCCCAGAATCACTGCATGGAGACGCTAGAATTTACACTCGATTCCCAGCGATACTCGACCTTCTACAACCAGCTCGCCACCAACCCAGATCCTTCATCCGAGAGCACCGATCGAGTATGTGACTCGTGGCAAAAGCTCATGCAAATATACATTGTGCCTTGTGCCCCTCGTGAACTCAACATTCCGTTCCGCGTCCGAGATCGAATTCTCCAGCTACCTTGCTATCCCTCTCCCCCGCGTCCTTCCGAGCTCGACGAGGCTGGTCGCATCATCTACGAGCTCATGAACGATTCGCTTCTCATCCCCTTTCTCCAATCCGTTGCCCCTAATCAACAGTCAAGCTCCGAAGAGGAGCATACTCGACCTCGGCGACACAAAGGCCATGGCAGCACTGGTCGCGCTACGGGACAGCCAATGCGAACCGTCACATCCGACTCGGACGGTCTTACCGATGACAGTGACGGCAACTCTCCGCCAGCCATGGAACCCATGACTCCACCGACCACACCACCAACTTCTGAGTATACTTTCCATGCGTCACCAGGGGGATTTCAACGGGCTTTTGCCGCTCATAACAAGGGGTGGAAAAAATTAGGCGCCAAGCTTGGTCTCAATCGCAAAGGCTTCGGCCGGCGGTCCAACCCTTCCAGTACTGACTTTGACGCACCTGTTGCTGAGACCAATCACGAGCACCAATCTTGAAAAGCTGCAGCGGCATGATGAAAATTAACACTCTTAGTACCACGAACTGGCCGTGTGATTGGTCTACAGCCTCGTGATGCTACGACGCCGCTTCACATGGGCAAAGATGTCAAACCTACCGACCAGCTTACCTCCCGCTCTACGAATCGTTGTCGACACTCGACATTATAGACTCACGTCACATCATACCTCCTCACCCAACCGCTTCTTTCCCAACTCCAAGCCGCAAATGTATGATGTCTTCAAAAGATATAGCGCGGGAGAGATTCACCTTCAGGTCGATGCCTAGTTCAACAGATTCCTTTATCTGCAGCCTCACATGACCGACAATTTAGTTCAGCACCAAATATATCGAACTCAATTTGGCTCGTTCATTGTAAATACCCCGTCTGGGCGCCGTAACGTCTCCACCAACCACCCCCGATTTTTGACAGTCACGCAGGAAGTCTAAGAAACAGAATATTCGATGTTGAGCTGCAACGGGGTGGGGTTCTTATCTAGTGGACGCTTTCACTTGGGTGATCAATGCCTTCATCGAATGCAATTGGCCGACTCCATGAAATTATATGCAAGCTCGACGTATCCTCATATGACTATGAAGATGAAGTATGGACAATGCTCGCCTGACTTGAAGATTTCGTGACTCTTCACCTTCGAAGCCCGTCTCGATGACAGACCTCACTCGGATCCGACCACCAAAGCGATGGGTCTGGGCTGAAGAACGAGAATAGAATAACAGCATGGCTTGAATATAAACTTGGCATTGACAGCACGGTGGCCCACATTTGGACTGTCTTCATCGCGGAAATATGTAACTGTACACTCACCTTCTCTCGTAGTTGAAAATCTAGGTGTCTATTGCTCAAATCCGCACTATCTTCCAAGCTTATCGGTCTCAGCCCTGCTGAGTGGTCCTGATCCAATCGCTTCAGCCCTTACCAGGCCAGGAGATACCTCAATCAGCATCTTGTCCAGAGAAACAACCGGGACTTCTGGTTGCCCCCTAAATACACAATTCTCTTGTCTTTGGTTTGGACTCAAGGGTGGGAATCGCTGTATATTCAGCTAGTCAGCTTATTGTAATTCGAAGCGGTAGACCAAAAGAATGATCAACAATACTCGTCCCTGACAAGACTTTCAAATTGCGCCCAATGCTCGCCGCTCATTTAGCTTCTGACTTGACTTGTTTTTCCTCCGCCGCTTCCCCACATGTCCTCTCCTTGCGTAGCACGAGATTGGAAGGTCTTACTCCCAATAGCGATTTGCAAACACTCTTGGCGATCCATGCTTGAGCCTTGGCGCCCCTTTTCACATGCTTCCAGACTGGTTGCGGATCTTAAACAGACGGGTAGTTGAGCTGGATGCTCCAGGCGCAAATGAAACACGCACTCAGTGATCAACATGATTTATTGGGAAGAAAATCATGCGGGAGCAGGTATCCGGGCGCAGCCGTCGGCCAAGAACAGTAACTACGTAAAAAGCGCCGAGATTTAACTTAATAATCTTAAAAAATTGGAGCATACGCTTACGTCGTCAAAACTACTAAGTCCGGATGAGGCCATGTGCATTCGCTGATGGCCAGCCTGGTGGGCTCGAGAACTCGAGGCGTTTTGCCCTCCAAGGTTCGTCACCGGCCATGTCAGAATACTGGAAATCGACGCCAAAATACTGGTGCAAGCACTGTTCCTGCTTCGTGCGCGACACAAAGCTCGAGAGACGAAATCATGAAGCCACGGCCAAGCACCAGGGCGCGCTGAAACGATCACTGCTCGACCTTCACCGCAATCACGAACGGGAAGAGCGAGACAGGGCGCGGGCGCGACTGGAAATCGCACGCATCAATGGTGTTCCTCTCAGTAACTCCTCGAGCCTCGTGGCAAGTACCTCGCAAGCGAGGCCTGTAGCCGAGGCAACCGAAGAGGAGCGGAAACGGCAGCGCGAACAGCTCGCACAACTCGGCGTGGCGATACCCGAGGATTTCCGTCCGGAGATGGCCATGGCGGGCGAATGGACCGTCAATGCTTCTCGCGTAATCGAAGAAGTCGACAAAGACGGCATAAACAAGCCCGAGGCCATTGCAACGGGGGTCCGAAAGCGGGGGGAGCCGACAGAAGAGCAAAAGAGCGAAGACGAGGCGGTGCGACAACTTTTCAAGAAGCCAAGAAGGTGGGGAAGGGACTCCAAGGTGATGACTGAAGCGAACAACGAGGATCTGGACGCACTGCTGAGCCGCATAGTCGTGCCGCTCAAGAAGAGGCCCAGCCGCGACGATGCGGATGTGAAGAAGGAAGATGCTGCCTAGAGTATTGCTTTTCACCAGGAATCCGACTCAAGCAAGGAGGTTTTCACGACTAAGATGGGAGAAGACGCACAGGAGCCCACTGACAATGTCCCGGTCAAGATTTAACGCGATATATCCGCTCAAGGCACAGCTGAAGACGATGTTGTGTGAGAAGTCAAGGTTGAAGAGGCTGAAGAAGGTATCAGAGAAAAAGCACCAGTAGTCTTCAAGAAGCGGAAAAATAAGAACATGCGAAACAACAGGCGCAAAGTACTTGTCATTTCCACAACTCTCATGGAAATGAGTGATGCCGGGTCCCGATGATGTCTATTCGTGTCTTCTTGCACAATCAACATGGCACACACGGGTTCATTGTTACAGAATGGCAGATATCCCGGAAACGCAGAAGTGGCTAAGGAGGGGGGGAAGTGCCGGGGGGCAAGCACCCGACGGCGGACATATTTCTCGGAGATTTTCCGAACAGAAGAAATCCTATCTTTTTTGTTGTATACAAGTTAGAAGTCACCGTCTTGCTACCAGAGCAGAGATAGGGGAGGGACATTATCCGTTTCATACATTTTTCCATCCAAACCTTTTGGTTCGGCAGCCAATACGTTGCTTCTCCTCACAGAGAAACGGTAGCCAGTCCGTAGGCCCCTTGGAGGAGTAGATGACTCCTATTCCGTAGCACTCATCGTCAGCATCAGCTGCTGAACAGCCAGAATTCCCTAGACACATCGTATCGGTAGTAAGTAGTCATGAATACTTGAATGCCGGGTGGCACGAGGGACATGGAAATGGGAGAGGCGGCAGCCACAGAACATTTTCTTGTGCTTGTCTGCCCTTTGAGCTCGACTTGTTCTCTGCTCTTACAGGGCCGCCGACATCTTTTGTAGGCAGAGGCCCCCGTGAGCTTCGATTGCGTAGCTAATGCGCTCCTGGCGCAGATATCGGCTATAACAACAGACTTCAATGTGCACGTAGTGAGTGCCGTGGCCTCGCACATTCGCACCTCGCAATAATCACCAAACGTCCACAGGTCCACGCATAGCGAAACAGAAGGAGCCGGGAATTGTATCAAGTTCTAATATAACTTTGTACAGTACACCCGCGATATGCTTAGGTGTACTAACCAACAACCCCAAGCAGTGCGTGAGTTTCCGGCCACTCACGTTCGACAGAAAAGGGTCTATAGTGTGTGCCCCATAATTTTTTAGGATCGTAACGACTTCGACGACCCAGATCGGAGAATTGCAGCGTGGCCCGTCCGGAAAACCTCCGTCCCATTTATTCCCTCCAAACAATCTGTATCTTCGATCGTTCTGCTCTTTGCCGTCGGCGCTCGTCGCAGTTCCAGGAGTGGTCAGTCAAGCGCGTGCCACCGGGCCATGCCCCCGGTGTCGCAGCTGTCTCCGTCGTCGTCATCCAGCAGCAGCGGCAACACCGGCAGGAGCGGCGTAACAACCGACGCTCCCGTATATTCCCAGACGAGGCCCGAATTTCGGTATGAAAACAGTCACGTGCTTGAAAACTACCTGCCAGGAGATAGCGCCAGACGGCCCGCCGTGCGCCGCAGCATGAGGTCCGACGATATTGAGAGCGAGGGCCGGCCGCCCTATCTTCACGTACGTGCTGGTCACCAGCCAACTTCCTCGCTTGCTTGTCGGAGTCGTGCTCACTGCTCTGATTCGTTCCTTCGCCTAGGCCATGATTGCTGGCGGAATCGGCGGCTCCACGGGCGACCTGCTGATGCACTCGCTCGACACCGTCAAGACACGCCAACAGGGCGACCCCAATGTGCCACCCAAATATATGTCGCTCGGCCAGTCCTACTACACCATCTGGAGGCAGGAAGGCATCCGCAGGGGCCTGTACGGAGGCTGGCTTCCGGCCCTGGGCGGCTCCTTTCCCGCCACCGTCCTTTTCTTTGGTTCTTACGAGTGGAGCAAGCGCGTGCTCATCGACCATGGCATGCAGCATCACCTCGCCTACCTTTCCGCCGGTTCGTTCTCTTGTTTCACTCGGCACTGCCATCCCCTCCTTTCCTTGCCGTCATCATCTGACTCCAAGTAGGCGTGGTAGGTGACCTGGCCGCCTCCATTGTCTACGTGCCTTCCGAGGTGCTCAAGACCCGGCTCCAGCTCCAGGGCCGTCACAACAACCCGTATTTCAAATCAGGCTACAACTACTGCGACACTATTGATGCCGCTCGCACCATTATCCGCACTGAGGGTGCCTCGGCCCTCTTTTACGGGTTCAAGGCCACCCTCTACCGCGACGTACCCTTCTCAGCCCTGCAGCTCATGTTCTGGGAACAGTTCCACGCCTGGGCGCGCCGCTTCAAACAGAGTCGCGACATAGGCGTACCGCTTGAGATGCTCACCGGGGCCAGCGCCGGCTGTCTCGCCGGCGTCATGACCTGCCCCCTTGACGTTGTCAAGACGCGCCTCCAGACCCAGGTCAACCCTCCGTCAGAATATTTGGCGCCGCAGCCGCTACAGCTGCATCAGCAACAGCAGCTCGGGGAGCCGTGCCTACAAAAGCGCCGCTTCTTTACGTCGTCGCCCAGCACTCACCACCTAGCACCAGCCCCGAGCTCGGTCTCGCTCGAGAATTCGTCCATCATCACCGGCCTGCGCGTCATTTATCGCACCGAGGGCATCTCCGGCTTGTTCCGCGGCGTCGGCCCACGCGGCGTGTGGACGTTTATCCAGAGCGGCTGCATGCTCTTCTTGTACCAGCGCTTGCTTCGCCAACTCGACCAGTGGACGACGAACCCCCAAGTATACGTGTAGGATAGTACGAGTTGTGGATATCTTCTGATTGTTTCACGAGGCCTACGAGAGATTTGGTCGGATATAGCTCGGACGAACACGGCGTCGTCCGGCGTGACGCGGCGCCGTGTACGAGATGCCAGGCAGCATTGGGGGAGGAGCATGACGGCGTTGAGCCCGTCATAGTGCATTGTGGATGGCGTTGTGGCATGATAGACATGATGCCGGTTTGCTTGACAAAGGAAGCAGGTTGCATCTATAGATGGCGAGCATGCATGCATGCATGGGGGAGGGAGGATCGTCTCCTCCCCCTTCTTTCCCCTCTTACATTTCCTCTCCCAGCCTCACTCTTGTTGTCTCAGGGTGGCAGGTGAGTGTCGTCGATCGTCTGCATCTCCACTTGCGCGGGCCCTCACACGGTAAATCGGGGAGCAAAGGTAAGGAGGTCCTTGAGACTAGACGCCTTGTCCCCCCAAGCACGAGTCAAGGATAGCCTCTCTGGATTTGGCCTCGGCTTTCAGACATCTGGGTCGCTGTCGGTGGGCACGGCGACGGGAGGAAAGTCGGCGATGCGCGCCATGAGGCCGTCGCGCGCGATGCAGACGGCCAAGGCGATCGTCAGCGCATTCCAAATGCTCTGGGGACGATCCATGAAGTGCAGGTCGACGTGGACGCTGATTTGGGCGGTGTCGCCTTTGGCCGCGTCAGCCGTGACGAGGATGACGGAGCTGGAGAGGATGAAGAGGCCGTAGACGACAGATAGTAATGCCGAAGCTGGATTCGCGGTACATGCGTCGGCTACCGCATGCGGCTCCGCCTCAGGGCTCGACCATGCGACCGAGACAGGGTCCGTAGGTGTCAGAGTGGCACGGGATGTCTCGCCGTGGGCTGGCTTGTCGTCCGCTTCGACGCCATTGTCATGTTCCTCGACGCACACAGGCCGCGGCGTCTCTTCATGCGCCTCGTTGATGGTGCGGCGGGTAAGTATCGTGGACCGGGCCGAGCCGGGAGGCGTAGCTCCTGGGTCGTTGAGCGGTACACTCGCTTGCGTCTCATCGTCTGTCACAACGTCGAGATCCAGCGGCGGCAGTTCGTCCTTGGGAGCCGGCATCTCGGGTATCGGACCCATATACCGGTCGAGCAGAGCATCGGTCCTCGAAGACACGTTGGGGCAACAGCGCGTCTGAGAGAAGTCGACGTCCCAAAAGTCGGCACGGGCATGAGATTGAAAAAATTCACGCTGCAGACGGACGAGGGCACGCATGCGGCGCTCCATGTAGTCGATGATGCGCGGCTCGTCCAAGGTTTCGTCCACAATGTTCACGACTATGTTTGGGACGTAGTTGAGGTCCTTGTAGCCGCCATCCTCAGCGGCCCAAGTGATGAGCGAATCGAGGACCTTCTTGATACGCCAGGGCGTCTTGTACCGCATCACCAGCTGGCAGTTAATCCGGGTGGTGACGGTGAGATCGAGCAAGCGGAGGATAACACTGGTCGCTGCCGCGGCGAGGGTCAGTTTCACTGCCCATCAATCAATCCTCTTGGTGGCGGAGAAGCGGAGGGGAGGAAACAAGCCCACCCGGATACTGCCTTTTCGAGTGGGCGTAGATTACGGGCGGGTGCTCGGGCGACGAGGCAAAGAGGCTGGCTTCCATGGGCACGGCGCGAAAATCGACATCCCAGTGGGCTGGCAGCAGCGGCAAGTCCTGCCCTGAAGTAGAGGATCTCGAAGAGACGATGCTCCTCCTTGGCTCAAGTGCTGGCACCGGGACAGCGGTGCTTCTCGTCTTCGATCTCGTCGCGGTGCTGGCTTGGCAAGACTAGATGGACGTGGGGGGAGCGGTGGTAGTGATTCTGTTGCAGATGTTGTCCGGCGTGTTTCTCCTTCTTGACCACGCCGCGGGCTTGAACACGATGGAGCCGAGCTTGGCCCGGGCCTGGTCCCAGCATCTCCTTCCTTTCTTTCTCACGTCCACGCTTCGCGACGTGACGGGCAAAACGGCGGTGGCGACGACAGATGAGAAGGAGGAAGAGGAGTAGGAGGCGAGCTGCAGCGGGGAGACTGTTTCCAGGACGGTAGCGCGGCAGCATCAGATATATCGCCACCCGGTGAAGCGCACCAGTAAGAGAGACCCGTTGCGCTGAAAGCTGCTTTGTTCCGCATCGCGAATGGACTGCTTCAAGCTGCGCGTGCTTATGCCTGGACTTGTTCCAAAAAGCAGCAGACAGGAAGCGGTTCATCTTCAAAGGGCCGTCGTGTTTGTTTGGCATTGCTGCACCAAAAAGGGGGGAGGCCGATGCCGTGTCAGTGCCGCGACGTAGGGAACGAGTCGCAAGAGCCTATTGACCCGATAGAGTGCACTCGGATAGCAGCCGTGGCGTCACAGTCGGCCTGCCGTTGTCTTCTTGTTCGGCACGGGGGCAGGCGTGGGCTATTCATTGTTCAAGGTTCTCTGGTGTGTGCACACGCCCGTGGGGAGAGTAACAAGCCCGAGCGTAGATGTGAAAGAATAAGCCGATGCGCGAATGCAGGGCTGAATGGGTCTCGTCTCGGTATTCCATGGGCTTCCTTTGCCAGCACGCGCGGAACAACTAGGTATCCACGATGTCCGGCGAGCGTTTCCCAGCATTTCGATTGGGCAATGCCATAACCAAGCAGATAATCATATAGTCAAGTAGGCAGCTATTTGGTAAATAATGTGATATGCCGTCCAGATTGGCTGTGGAGCATGGTTACATAATCAGACCTCACACGGACTCCCATCTTTGCGCCCAACTGCTCCCCCACATCTGCCATGGCTGGACGCGTCTTCACCCGACAAATAACCACATCCAACCGCACGCGGACGCATCATTTCCATGGCCGAGGCAGCAAGTGCCGCGGCACGTCAGCTGCCTGCCTTCAAACTGGGCCGGAAACAGGTCTTCCTGTGAGTCTGCTTTGCTTCTGACGGCCTCCGCCTCATTGGTTGACGCATCTCGCCTGCAGGCCCAACCACGTCGTCGTGCTGCTGCGAAAAAATCACCTCCCGCCCAACGAGGCTTGCTTCCGGGTGCCGCTGCGCTTCACCAAGCTCGATCTTCGCGACTATCTCTGGAACCTCTACAATGTGGAAGTTCGAAAGGTTCGCTCCTATGTCAAACAGCAACCCCTCGTCCGTCGCCACAGTCTGTCTCAGTCCTACTATCGCCCGCTGTCTTTGAAGATCATGCTGGCCGAGCTCACCAAGCCCTTTATCTGGCCTGAGGTGCCTAAAAACCTTAATCCATGGTCCGGCGAGCTTTGGAGGATGCGTGAGGAGTTGATGGAAAAACGCAGCAAGGAGCATCAGGACAGAGCCAACATGCACATACCTCTCATCAGCAAGCAACCTTGGTCCACGGAAAGACATCAACTGGCTAATTTTGCCGCCCAGATGTTGGAGGGCAAGGTCAAGTGGTTTAATGACGTGAAGCTCGATCCTAAATGGGACCATTTGCTGGCCAAGGACCAGGACAAGGACAAAGCCGTAGAGGACCAGTCGCGGCAGTCGTCATGACCTTGAGCAGGCCAGAGCTGTGTCGAATTGGCGCCCTCGCAGTACAAGTCTCACCGTCGAGACTTTTATATCTACTGTAGGCAATGACGCCTTTGGCTGGCGTTGGATGACGAGATCCGGGGAGGCGTGCACCATGATTAGGCACACCACATACATGTACGCTACCGTGAAGAATCTGCCTGCTGATCGAAACTTGCGGCACAATCCCGATGCGATAAAAGAACAAAGATCAATCGGCATCCGGAAGCGCTCCGTCGTCGGCTTGGTCGGGGACCGCCGCGGCATGCCAGTGATGCGGTGCCTGAAACTTGAGAACCTCGTCCCCCCAACCCCACCATCCTGCCGTTAAATTACGCGCAAAAACCTCAAGGCCAGCGTAGTCGCTTCCTAACAAATCTCGGATTACTGGGCGAAGGTTTGGCTTCCTCGAATGAACGTCAGGCGCGGCGACTATGACTCTAGGAGCCAAGGCGGTCAAGGGCCGGGAGCCGCGCGGCCTGGCGATGAGCAGCGTCTCCCACGGTTTCCTCCACACCGATTCCACGTTGTAGAGTGGCTCCCCCGAGGCTGCGACTTTGAGCCAGACCCACTCGGTCGTGAGCTCAACGCCCCAGCAGGCGAAGACACCGTCGATCGCATCGGTGAGCAGTCGGCGAATGTCGGGCTTGTTGGTGATCCAGATGGTGACGATGCCGTCCGGGGCGAGACGAGCGCGCAACGGCAAATCCATGAGCAGCGTTCGTATCTCATGCAGCGTGCTCGCCGTGGTGTAGCGGTCGGTATGCCGTTGCCGTCGGCGGGCAGAGCGATTGGGCCATGGAGGATCAAGGACGATAAGATCAAAAAGGGGACTAGCGTCGAGGAAGGCTTGCCTCGTGGCACTGATGGACCCATGAAGATAGCGGGCACTCGGCGGCACTATTACATCACAGGAGACGGCGTTGATGTCTGGGCCCAAGCCCTGGTCTAACGAAGCGCGGGCTAGGCGAGGGAGGTGGTAAGGACCCGAGTAGTGGCGTTCGAGGAGCTGGAGCGCGTTGTGCACGGCGGCGACTGACATGAGGTCGGCAACGGCGGCGGCCGACGGACCTCTGTCGATGGAGACGGCGCCGCACTTGGGCTCCGGGGTTGGAAACGGCTCGGCCGGAGGTACATCTGAGTAGATACGGTGAGTGGGCGTTTGGCCCGGCAGAACCTGACTCTCCTCAAGCGCTCTCGAGATATCCAGCAAGATGACAGACTTGTCGCAGCTCTGAAAAAGCACACTGGAGGACTGACTGACACAGCGACAGGGCTGCGGCACCATGTCCGGTCCGTGGTATCCATGGCCGGCAGCCATGCCGATGATGAGTAGAAGACAGGCTGTGGGGGTTGGGGGGATTGATTGATTGAATTATTTTACGTCGTGCGCGATCCGTACTTGTGCACGTGCCCATCCCACTTGGGCAAACGACGCGGGGGCACGTGATAGATACGCCCCCCGGGGGGAGGGAGTTGACGATGGAACGTCAGGGCGTAATGATCACGTGTATCTCTATTCATGTGAGCCGTCGCGACAGGCTTACCCGCCGCGACTTGCGGGTGGGTGGGCTGATGCTGTCACATCACTTCATGTGGCCCAAGAGCAACAGCAACAGCAAGAGCAACAGCAACCACAACTTCGTCTTAGCCTACGAGGCCGGTCCTATCCGTAAGACACGTCAGACAAGGGGCATGAATGGGCACGGTTTCACGCCAACGAGAGAGATAAGGCCGCGCAAAGCGGCTGAGAGACGCCCAGCGACCGAGGCTGGCTAGGCTCGGCAATCTGCGGCTGGACGCGGCGCAACACGGCTGGGCCGCAGCGTTGGATTTTCGCTGGTCAGCGGCAGGCGATGACCCGAACCACTTCGTCATGACGTTTCCAGGCCATTAATTAGCGCCCTTCAGTCACCCCGAGGCACGGTAAATTCCTCCGCCCGAGGTCGCTTCGTCTTCGTTGTCGACGCGACGTCTTCGTTGTCGCCGGCAGCCCTCTCGCTCGTGGGCATTGGTTCAACGTCGTCGTCACATCGCATCCTCGCCCCCTCTCTGTCCCATCGATAGTCTGTTGCTCGACGGTAGCAAGGCGGGCGTGTGACGCGGCGCGACGCCTCTCCTCTCCCCCTCCCTCCCTACCCATCACACGGCAGCATCCGCGCCGGACGGCCGGCCGACCCTCCCCCTTCCCCGGTGTTGAGCAAAGGAGACGGCGACGGGCCGCGAGCCGCTGGCCTCGGAATGCCGTCGTTGTCGGCGGCGATGCCCAGCTCGGCAAGCCTCCAGGCCGCCCGGGCATCGACGGCCTGCCCGACGGGCGAGGAGGCCCTGGTGCCGCGCAAGCAGACCAAATCGTGGGACTACGTCTGGCGATCTGGAGTCGCCGGTGGCTTCGCAGGATGCGCCGTGAGTCGTCGTGTGCCAAGACAGCGCCTGCGGGGAGGCAAGGGCGACGCTGACGAGTGCGGCGCCCCCGGCGGATGCAGGCCAAAACCGTGGTCGCGCCTCTCGACCGTGTCAAGATCCTCTTCCAGGCCGGCAACCCGTTCTTCGCCAAGTACACGAGGTCCTCGTTTGGCGTCGCCACGGCCATGAGAGACATTTATCGCAGCGAAGGCGGCCTCGGTCTGTTCCGCGGCCACTCGGCCACGCTGCTGCGCATATTCCCCTACGCCGGCATCAAATTCCTCGCCTACGAGCAGATTCGCGCCGTCCTCATCCCCGTCAAGGACTACGAGACGCCGCTGAGGCGCCTGCTGAGCGGCAGCCTGGCCGGCATCACCTCCGTCTTCGCCACCTACCCGCTCGAGGTGATTCGCGTGCGGTTGGCCTTTGAGACGAAGCACGACGGCCGCTCCTCCTTGACCTCGATATGCCGCCGGATATACGGGGAGCACTTGGCCAGTGCGGCCACTTCGCCCGGCCTCGCCAACTTTTATCGCGGCTTCTTCCCCACACTCATGGGTATGTTGCCGTACGCCGGCATGTCCTTCTTGACACACGACACGGTGAGAGACGTGCTGCGCCACCCGTCCATGGCTCACCTCACCACGCTGCCGCGGCCCAAGAGCCAGCCGGCCGACAAGGTGGCGCCGCTTCGCTCGTGGGCCGAGCTGACGGCGGGTGGAATCGCCGGCCTCATCTCCCAGACGGCCTCATACCCTCTCGAGGTGACGAGGCGCCGCATGCAGGTCGGCGGTGCCATGGGCGACGGCCATCGGCTTCGCATGGGCGAGACGGCGCGCATCATCTTCCGGGAGCGCGGCCTGCGCGGCTTCTTCGTCGGTCTGACCATAGGCTACGTCAAGGTGATACCCATGGCGGCCGTCAGCTTTTACACGTACGAGCGCATCAAGCTCCTGCTAGGCATCTAGAGGTCCGGAGTACAAGGAAACGGAGTGCACGGTTGTTGGGCGAGGCAGGCGCCGGCGATTATTAGCATAGAGTGCATGGTTGTTACATTTTCGGGCATGGCAGGAAACTCGGCAACGCGTATTCCCGGAGGACTACTCTTTTCTTCCCCCTCTTTTTTTTTGCGGTTCGGAGTTTTTCTAGAAATATCCCGGCGCATTTTGTTTGCTCACCGAACTGCGCCCAATAATATGTAGATGACAAACGCGCATTTTCTCTACCGACCTGTGTGAACTAGCAGATTGGTGTCACCCAATACTTTGATGGGGCCGGCAAGGAGTCAACGATGATCAAGATCCCGTGAAGACGCAGGAATATCTGGTAAGGCGGGGGGGACTAAACGGTATGTGACTATTGGGCAAGCCCTGGAGGAAAAGACGGGGGCATGATAGAATCGCTGTGATGGGAAGCATCAAGGGTCGCCCACCATCGTACGTGCCAGGTATACTCACTTTCCCCAGACCCTGAATTTTAAAACGCCAGAATTTTGTATCTGCCGATCATTCTGATGTACCAAGAAAGGTGTGCAAGTGTTTCCGGCGACGACACCCGAAAATATCACATGCCTGTCTTCTATCCCCAGAACAATAGGCTCGACGAAACAAGCGCGGGCAAGGCTAAACCCTGGCAAATAACGGGGGACATCGAGTTGGACCCGACTTGACCCGTCAAGCCTCGCAAAGTACAAGGCCCAGTGCCGGCAGCAGAGAGAGCGATTTGCCAGGAATAGAAGGGCTCTCGATCCAGAGGACTAGGCTTCCAGCTCATCAAGGAGCAGGTGTTGACGAGACGAGGGATTTACGCAATGGACCGGTAGAAAGGCGCCGATCTCTCGAGTAGCGCGCGACCTGTCTTGGCGGCTCGTAGCGAGGGAGGGAAAGGCGTGTTCAGGTCGACGGGTATGGCAAGGTTAAATCAAGCCAATCATGTGAAAGGAAGGGATTGTTGACAGTACTTTACCAGAGGCGCAGTCTTGACTTGGTGAGACGACTACACGACGGGTTCTGTCGGACTCGGGGCAAGACGGCCAGCCTGTCCCGCTCAGAGCCTCCTTGTTTACCGGTGCGTGCAAGGATTTTCTGCCGACACCCGTCGTATTGAAGGTCCACGATTGCTTTGTTTCCTCAATCACTCGACGACAGACGCTCGGAGCGGCGGCGGCGGGGCCGCATTCGGTGACTTGTGGACGATCAGAGTGTGGCGCTTGTCGCTGGGGAGCTACATGGCCACCAGAATTGTGCGACATGTGGGTTGCGGAAAGGGGGTGGTACAGCATGACGACTCTGGAACGTTTACAAACAGCGCAGTTGGTCCGTACGAGCAGATTGGGCTCGTCTCTTGGCGGTACCCGCAACGTGCGGGCACTGACCAGGGCAGGCGTGTGTTGACTGAACAGCGTATCGACGGTTGAGCGACCATCAATCGCTCGCTTTACCGCCATCGGGGAGATGCAGAGAGATGGGTGGAAAGAAAGCGGAAGAGATAGATGAGAGGTCATGCTGCTGGCCGAGTAGGACAGGAAAAACCCCCTCGCATTGCTTCAGCCCCACCCCCCGACACTTGAGGTCAAGTGTTCACTCACTCGCTCAGACAAGTTCTTCTCCGCTTCCCATCGTCGTCGTGTTAGCACGCCGTGTCCGTGCATAGCCAGGGGGCCCCGACTGCGTTGCTCGCCTTCGCTTGAGATGTTGAATGGACACAGTGGTTCACAACCCGAGTCTAACGACAAACCTTGGCTCTCCTCGTCCCCCGCCCCGGTCGTAGCGAATCCTGCCCTGCCTCACTTTTTCTCCGTCCCTCTCCTCCTCGTCCGCCCTTCTTCCCTCCAATCTCTCCGATTTCAAAGGTGGTTCTTTGCCTCTCCCTTGCCCTTTCTCTCTCTCTCCCTTCCTCGTCCTCCTGCCCGTTGTTTGGTGTGTTGCCAGAAACCGACGTTCTCGAGACCCATCTTCAAGATGCCTCAGCAACCGCCCAAGGCCACCAAACTGATGGACCTCTTCAGTCTGAAGGGGAAGGTCGTCGTAGTCACCGGTGCCTCCGGCCCCCGTGGCATGGGCGTCGAGGCTGCCCGAGGCTGCGCCGAAATGGGGGCCAGTGTCGTCATCACCTATAGCTCGCGCCAGGAAGGAGCCGAGAAAAACGTCCAAGAGCTGATCAAGGACTATGGCGTCAAGGCCAAGGCGTACAAGTGCAACGTCGCCGATGCTGCTGACGTCGAGCGCTTTGTCAATGAGATCGTTAAGGACTTTGGCAAGATTGACGCCTTTATAGCCAAGTAGGCCGTGGTTCCGTGTGAGGGGGAAAACAAAAACCGTCGTCGTGTTGTCATGGCTAAGCATGCATCTTCTCAATCTAGTGCCGGTGCTACTGCGAACGCGGGCGTCGTCAACGGTTCGCCCGCAGATTGGGATCACGTCATCCAGACCGACTTGAACGGGGTTGCCTACTGCGCTAAGTATGTGGGAGCCCACTTCAAGAAGCAAGGCCATGGGTCGTTCGTCATTACGGCATCCATGTCTGGACACATTGCAAACTTCCCGCAAGAGCAAACATCGTACAATGTGGCCAAGGCCGGCTGCATCCACATGGCACGGTCTCTCGCCAACGAGTGGCGCGACTTTGCACGCGTCAACAGCATCTCACCCGGCTACATCGACACCGGCCTCTCCGACTTCATCGATGTCAAGACTCAAGAGCTTTGGCGGAGCATGATTCCCATGGGCCGAAACGGGCTGGCCCACGAACTCAAGGGAGCTTATGTCTACCTTGTTTCCGACGCCAGCACATACACAACCGGCACCGATATAGTAATAGACGGTGGCTATACCTGCCGGTAAAGCGAAAAAGCCGTGCATTCGCGATAGACATTTTTCTAAAAAGCATCAGAGCTTGGGAGAGAAATGTCACTCCAGACTTGGGGGCACGACTACATATATGTACGCGTATACTCGGACAAAATCAAACTTTGCACATGTCTATTCTCTGGCTGTCTCCGTCTCCACGAATACTCTCTCTAGCGAACCTCTCCAGCACTCAACCATGTTTACTCGGCGCCAGTCGACCGGACGCGATGGAGAGTCCCAGCCACCAGGCCCCATGGGTAGGTAGACCCGGTGAACGTTTTGGGCATGGCGCTGTTCCGGGTAGCTCCGTCTCTCCCGAGACGCTACCATCTCGTCTAGCCGCAGCAATGGTGCCGGCCATTGCGTCGATGCTGAAAATGGCATGTGCGACGAGCATGGACCCCTTTACCGGACGGTGCAGTGCTTGGCGATATGACTCCGTCGGTGGCACCGGAAGCACTGTCAGGGGCGAGCTTGGGAGCGTCAGCGGCTTCGGCACCGACGGCTCGTCATGGTGGGCAGGAGGGTAAGGGGGGTGCCAAGGCGGCCTCAAACCACGTTGTGTGCCGGCGAAGCGTCTGGTCATATTGGTGGAAGACAAACAAGCATGACAACATGCGTCCTTCTCTGACGTAGTCGGTATCTCCGGTGCCGCCACTTCGATGCCAGCGCCTCGAGGACGTGAGAAGGCAACTTCAGCACGGGCGTCAGGCCCATATTCCTTTGACAAGGCGGGAGCCCCTTGCAGACCGTTGGTTGACTTGGCGCTGTGACTGCCCGGAAGCGGGCGGCCTCGCCACTTCAACCTTGAAGCCTTTCTAGGCGACCTGGGAAGCACTAGCGGCGGCGGCCGGGATGGTGACCCTCGGTGCCGTGTCGGGGGCTCTTGGGCCAACCGTCTCCGGGCTGTCAGCGTCCAGGTCCCGAGACGGCGAGGCGGCTTGAACCAACCAGCGTTTCGGCCGCGGATGTCGTGCGCACGGTGTGTTGGTCACGTGCACATGGCGGGCGCTCTGTCGAGGCAATGAGGCCCGCGTGGGCAGAAGATGAGGCGCGTGGTGCATGAAAACTGGGATGAAACAGCCGCACACGCGAGATGATAGCAGCCAGCATGACATGGATAGAGGGGGGGGCTTGGACGCCCCTGTCTCAAGAACCACGTGTGGAAACGTGGGTGAAGCAAGCATGACGCCTCATGCGCTCGCGTGTTCCCGTGGGCTGGAGACGAGAGACACGACGGCCTGAAGAGACGGCAGAGGGCGCTCCCAAGACACACCATGCGCTCAAGCCCATGATGCTGCACCTGCTGCGCTTCCTTGCTGGAGGGGGCGAGGGCAGGGTGGAAAGAAGCCTACGAGCGGGAACAAGGGGGGCGTTGCGCGTTGAGACTTCCAGAAGGCCGGTCTCTCCCGAGAGTCCTTTCTCTGTGTGCCTCTCCCCCCCTCCTGTGTCCGGGGAGCTTCCTTTTCCTGCAGCCCGCGTTTGACGCAGAGCAACCTCAACTCTGGTGACGGTCCCTCAGCCCTGCCAGGCGTTTCGGCCGCTCTCGGCGCGTGTCGGACAGAGATGGTCGCTGTTGCTCACACCGGGCCGCTGCCTGCTCATGCCCTGCTTTTCCGATCGCGGTCGATGACGACGAGCGGACAGACCAAAGTGAAGCCTAATTTATTTATTTTAAAAAAAAGAGGATCGAGCAGACTGACCCAGCCCGCCGTGGCATCCGATGGACCGGCCCATGTGCCGACTTACGGCAGCACACAGCATGTTGGGCCTGGGGTATGAAGAAGCCGTCCTACCCGGCCCGGCTTGATCGCTGCGCCACGCCCCCTCGCTCGGCAAGGCAAAGGTGAGAAAGGCGGGTCTTCCGGTCGGTCGTCCGGCCCAAGGCCGAAGCTGCA
>KN173776.1:36458-124434 GCA_000758425.1 Nilaparvata lugens yeast-like symbiont | reverse complement strand
ATCATGACGTAGGCAGGGTTTGTGGGCACTTGACCTCGCCGCACTGCGCGCCAGATGGCTCGACGGGGCCGCCCTACTGCGGTCCCGGACGCGTGCAGAGCAGCGTTCACGTACCGACCGCGTCAGGCCGGCCCGCAGCCCAAACCCGCTGGATCGCTGCTTGCTGGCCCGTAGAGCGCGGCCGTCGCACCATTCTTGCGCGGCATACGCGTCCGATGCTTCTGGCCACCACCTTCCACCACCGCCACACGCTTTCTGACGACGGGTCAGCCCGGGCCTGGCTTCCTCCCCCCTCCCGTTTCCCTGCTGCTGGCTCTCCCGCCGTACGAAGCACGGATTCGGGACTGTGCCGCAGGCCAGGCCCGTCCCATCCAATCTTGCCCTGCGCGCCCATGCTGCCGAACTCCCGTGGGCCTTGTTCCCCGAGTTGACGGAAGCAGATGCCTAAGCGGAGTACAAAATCCATCGCCCTTCAAGCCGTTCACTACGCTCAACGGGGTCCTAATACATACGGAGAAGGGCAAAAAAATTTAGGGCCGAGAAGGCATTGCGCAGCTTAAACTAGAGCATCCCCCCCCTTTTCCACCTCCGAAATCCACTCGCACGTAGCTGGCTGCTCGGTTGTCCTGAGTGCAAAGCCGTCAAGCTCAAACTATACTCGACAAAGGCATTTTTCCTGTTTAAAAAAAGGAATACCGGTTTCCCGAATTAGCATCGGGGGTGCATAGAGTTGAGAGTAATCGATCGGCCTCCTGACCCCATCCCCACACTCCCGGCGGCCGGGGCAGCCCAGAGCGAGTTGATCTGATTCAGAGACGAGCTTTGTTCCAGCTGTTCAAACGGGTATATAACCACGTCCTGCCCTCGCGGCGCCACCGTACCGCCTCGCGGCAGGACGAGTCCCGCGGCAGGCTTCCTTCTCATCACACCCAACTGCCCCCGTCTGCCCTGTCAATCCCGGAGACGACACGTTGTCCGTCAACAACCACCATAACCAAGCACTCAATCAAAATGCGCAGCTCAGTTTCGTCCGTTTCGTCCTTTTCCTCTACCTCCTCCTCCAACTCCAACGCATCCTCCACATCGTCATCGACGCCCACGCCTACATCGACCACCGCCCGGCCCGCCGGCGGCCTGCGGTCGACTCCTTTCAAATTCCAGATCAAAACCGGCAAGGTCTGCTACGAGTGCACCTTACAAGACCGTTCTACCTAGTAGGTCTTCCCATTCGGCTCTCTGCCTCCGAGACAGCTATACCAACCTGATTCTCTAGCGAGTGCCAGAAGCTGGCCAAGACTGAGCATGCCGAGCAAGGAGAACACGCGGAACACGCCGCTTCTTCGGCTGCGTCCAGCGTCCCTCCTTCTCCCACCGATGCCTAGTGGTTGATGGATCCGGAGAAGGGGAAAAGGGGGAGAGGGGACCTCCATCCAAGGGCCAGCGTGCATAATGGAGTCTTGGAGTTTTAATTTTCGTGGGGACCTATCATTTTTGGAGTTGGCGGCTCGACGCGGCTAGGGGCCACAGCACGCTGACTGTTTGCGGCAAGGTAGCCGTCGATGTTGATAACAGCTCTCGCGACTGTGGACGACCGTCCCCGGTCCAGGAAGGTTATTCGTCGTGGTCGACGCTAAATAGTTTTCCAAGGCCGAGATTTCCCCTTCCATCTCTTGTCAGTCAACTTATGAGCCATGGCGTGTAGGGATGAGTCTTTTCCTGTGTTTTGTTTTGCCGCTGTACTTGTGTGGCCCGCTAGTAAGCTTCTGGATTCTTCTTCGACTGTTTCGAGCCTCGCCACTTGCGTATCTTTCCGACTGCATCAAGGGCAACAAGTTTAAGTAATTTCAGTAAGGATCCATCAGGCGAGAGGGAAGGGGGAGCGCGGCCGGTCTAGAAAAAACGGAAGACGATTGGACCCTTGCAGTGCCAAGCTCGTCGGTCGGTGAACCGACGGCTTGGCCAGTTCGCCACGTCTCACGTCTCGGGGAAAGAAGGGGATGGACCATTATAGACAGACGCCAATTCGGCGTCAAATTGTTCAGCGCCGCCGCTGGCCAGGCGCTTGCATACGGAGTTATGATAGTGCTCGGCCGAGCTTGTCGTCGCCCAGCAGGGCAGATTTGTGGGGATAGCAACCCGTTGACAGAGACCACCCCGTCAGTCATCTTACGTGGGTGCCGTGCGCTCTGGCACGGCCCTAGAACTCGATTCGTCGGGCTAGCGAGGGCGTTGCTAAGAGTCGACCGTCTCAAGGAGACACATTCCCACGCCGAGGCTACAGGCCAAGAACTTTTAACTCTACTGCCGACATCGCCCGCATACTGTCTGGCGCCGGCACTTAGCAACATGACATGCGATTCCCGAACTCGGACAGATCAAGCCTGAAGAAAACACGCCAGCCAGTTGGGATTAGTCGGCAGAGCGATGGTCTGCTTTACGCCCAGGGCAAAAGATTTGCCGGGTTTGGCCACGTGACTCGGCTGCTGACCGGGATATTACCCGTAAAAACGAGGCTGTATTATTCATTAACTAGTACTTTCGTAGGCCAGGGCTCAACTCCCACTCCGACGCCACGCCGAGGCCTATGATGCTGAAATGGCCGGGCCAACTGAGAGTCTGCGCGTCGCGCTGTCCCATCTAATGGCCCGATTCGCTTCCGGCACGACAATCTGTCTGATAACGAAGAAGCAGCTATCAGGCTACATCTGAAACTCCCCACGGCATCCTCATACGGGGGGCCTTCAAGGAGTTCCAGCAGTTATCGGAGCAACGGGCAGCCCTTTCCAGGGCAGGCCCAGACCGAGGTGAGGTATCGGTCCGCTGGTGCCCCGGGAATGCACGAGTCCCCGGCAATGAACTTGGCAGGACACGCTGGCCAAGGAGGCTTGTAAGTCTCCTGTGCCGTCAGGCACGCCATCATCATCCATCGCCCGGGCCCGACATCTCGCCGCCGAGCTCTACGCCGAGGCAGCGACGGCTCACTGGGAGCCTACAGCTCCAGCATCTTACCAGCAGCTGTAGCTCCGTTGCCTGCGCGGGTCTGCCCAAAGAGCTCAGTCTCCCATGCCGCGAGCTGGGCCACCTGCTGGCAGCCCGCTCAGGCCACGGCGACTTCGCGGAGTATCGCCAGCGCTTCAGTCACGACGAGGCGCTGCTTGACTGCTCCTGCGGCTAAAAAAAAGAAGAGTTTTCACTTCTTCTGTCGGCGCTCACGCCGGCCCCAAACACCCGGCTGGACAGGCCAAGCCGCCATTTTGCCTGGCTACTGGGCACCGACCAGGGGGGGTGCGCTTTGCCAAATGATGCCCCTGACACGCAGTTCTACCATAGAACATGCCCCCCGGCAACGCCCCACCCCCAGTTAAACCGGCTACTCTCTTTTTCTTCTCTCTTCCGCTTGCCTCTCGTTCTTCAATTTTCCTTTGTCGTTTTCCTTTTTCTGTCTCTCTTCTTTCCTTTATTGTCCTTTTCGGGTTCCTCTCTCGGAGAGGTTGAGGGGAGGTGTTGGAGCTTATCTATAGGCGCCTCAGCACACACTCACGGCCACGGGAAACCTTCGAAGCCGCGCGAAAATACGCGCAATGCATACCGGCTAGGTCGTTTTGCTGCGCGCCATGGGGTCGGCCTGGTTTGACGGGCTTCGAACCCTTTTTTGCTACCTTCTTGCCGGGCGTCTCCACCCATTGAACCGGGAGATGCGGCTAGGGCGTGCCCCCGCTTCGTTTGCTCTCCGGCAGGGCGCACGTGCTACGACACGTGTCGCACGACGTTAAGTAATTAAAAAAATCAAATCGAGGTTGTATATCGTGACACGCATGCCACTTGGCATCTAGTGGCTTCTGCTTCCAATGAGTAGACACGGTGAGCGGAATGCACAAAGTAGCTTAACCACAAAGTGCCAAAGTCTGCGCGCACCTTTTTCACTGTTCGTCCATCCAGTTGTCGAGTACGCCTGATAACATTGGCAAAAAATCCTAGTTACTGAATGTAGTAAGCAACAAGGGCGTCTGCCTCGCTCTCAGTCGCAGTAGGCAAGCTCCGCGGAGTGCAAGCAGAGGTGTTTTTTGAAAGAGAAAAAAAAGATGCACAAGCCCCATCAAGATACAAGCTATAGCTGAATTCCGCATAGGGAGAGGCGACTTATTCATGTCGTTTTTCGAAGCGCGGAGGCCCTGGAGTTGCTTGGAGACGCCACAACAGCCTTTGTAGCCCCTCGAGCAGCCCGGGGTACTCACCATCATCATGTATTGCGATGACAGGATGCTTCAATGAAATGACAAGCTTCGTTAGAGATGAAGAGGAGGATTGGACATTTCGCAAAAGATCTTCTGTATTAATGCCGGATTTTTGGTCAGGGTCAGCAAGGTGGTCAATAATGTCCTTTATACGCAACCACGTACGTGCTGAGCTGCTGTGGCCCCCACACTCCGTCAACGTGGAGCACCTTCAGCCTAAGTCTCTTTAGGGAGAAAAGTCGCCCTGAGCGGACTAATTTCATCCGTTCACTACCATCGTCATCTCCAAATGGACTTATCGCCAACCGCTCGTTGATGTCCTCGAGCTCACCCATGACGTCGGTAGCGAATGGACTTCGCCACTTATCTGGCTGGCGACAGTGCACACGGGCTCCGTGGCATCGAACCGCCAGGCCGCTTGTTGGTCGGTCGCATCGCTTTCGGGCCGTGTCCACGGAATCCTTCACGGGGCAACTTGCGACGGACTCCCACGAAAAACCCGCCGGTGTCGCTCAGATTCCCTTCCAAGACGTCAAATTTGCACGCGCTGTTCCCCAGACGCCATCGTATTTCTCGAGAGAGCCCCAGTTCAATGATCTCTACGTTCTCATCACCAGGCTGTTGGCCGAGTACCAGCATCTGCCCACAGTCTCTCCAGGCGATGCGCCCCAAGTGCCGTGGATCAAACTGAAAGATATGCGCTCGAAGCTGGGGGAATCCATAAAAGCCTCGCACTACGCCACGGTCATGAGAGTGGCAAAACGACTCAACCGCATCGAGCCTAGCCTGGTGCCTTCCAAGGTCTCGAGAGCCTTGCGAGGCTTCATCCGGGACATCGACCCCAATCTCAACGTACCAAACCCAGTCCACATCGACAAATTCGGCCGCGCCATTGCTGTCGGAAAAAGGAAGGAAGCAACTGCCCGTGCTTTTCTCGTCCAAGGCACTGGAGAGGTTCTCGTCAACGGTAAGACCTTGGACGAAGCCTTTGGGCGAGTTCATGATCGCGAAAGCGCAGTCTGGGCTTTGAAATCCACAAACAGGCTAGACAAGTATAATTTATGGGCGTTGGTAGAAGGCGGTGGCACGACTGGCCAAGCCGAGGCCCTGACGCTGGCCGTGGGAAAAGCTCTAGTCGCACACGAGCCGGTGCTGAAGCCGGCGTTGAGAAAAGGTAAGGACTTCCGCTTGGAACAAGTACATGATTACATACTTGTCAATAGAAAACAACTTTACGGAGTTCTGAATCGCTGACTTGTTCCATATCAGCTGGGTGCATTACAAGGGACCCGAGAACGGTTGAGAGGAAAAAGCACGGCCATCTCAAGGCTCGGAAAATGGGAGCTTGGGTTAAACGTTGAGCCACGGGCTCAAAATAACACAACGAAAATAATCTCGATATATTCAATGAATCATGAATTCGAGATTGGCCCGTCGCTGCCTCGAGTTCTCAATGCACCTTGCTTCTCTTGGACTTGCGATTCCTTGATTCTCTCGAACCGATCGAAGAGTGTTGGTTTTCTAAATGACTCTGCTCGCGTATGTTTTTCCCCTCTAGGGGCCTCCTATTGAACATCTTGCCGATGAAGCACCCAGGACCTACAAGCGGTGGATCTTGCCTCTTAGTCAGTGGCCAAAGAGACAACATCGTATAGACTAGATAGTCACGTCCTCTGGCAGGAGGAAAAAAAGGGCAAACGCTCGGGAATCGCCAGACGATTGGATGTTTGAACTCGTTCCTTGTATTCGTATTCGGCTGTTCCCTAAACCGCACAGATAGGCGGGATAGAGGGCAAAATGTTCTACGAAGCTTCCCTCATCCTTTTTGCTACAGTTCAGAATGGATCCCACGTCTGCTGAAATTGGATTGGTGTTGATGCCCTTCTGGGGTTGGTGTGCCACCACCGGGTCAGCATAATCACTTGCTATTGTGTAATGGGAAATCATGGCCTCCGAGGATGTCCGGAGAAACGTTGTCCCTTATGGCAGTGAGATTGGCGGGAGCAAGAGAGTGAGTTAACTGGTTATTATCTGCCTCCACGCAGCCGACCTCTTGTTCCTCAGGACAGACGTGGACGGAATGGCTTCAAATCCACCCGGCCGATGCTGCACGATTGGCACTCTCTTCGAGTACGTTCCGCAATTTCCCTACCTACCTCTGCCAGTGCTCTATCCTTGGACTGGTATGGTTCAAGCGGCCCAGCCTCGATCTAGTCCGGCCGCAACATGCCTCCCTCACCGAATTCCACTGCCTGCTGATGATACGGGCATCGTTTAAGGGGCGATCCCAAGGTTCAAGTCATCAAGGTCGACGACAAGATCGATGCCTACCTCTCAAAGGCATCTGCGGAGACAGCGCACAAGAAGTGCGGCATTCTCCTACTGCCTCACGCCATCGGTATCTGGCAGAACATCAGAACAGCAAGCTCATAGCCGACACCTTCGCCGTCAACGGCTACAGCACGCTCGTCATGGACATCTACAACGGCGACCCGATCCCTCTCAACAGGCCGGGCGACTTCGACTTGCAACAGTGGATACAGAAGGATTCGGACGGCAAAAACCCACATACGTCTGAATGCGTCAACCCCATCGTCATAGCCGGCCTCAAGGCTCTGCGGGACATGGGCCGTCAATAAAATCGGCGCGGTTGGATACTGCTTCGGCGCCAAGGTATTTAAAATGCTCCTGTCCGACGACGCCGATCGCGGCTTGGCCGAGACTGACGCTTCGATACGACCGCAGTATGCCATCTGTCACTGCAAGAATGGAATCAAGTGCGCTTTTGTTGCGCACCCCTCATTTGTGACGGAGGAGGAGCTGGTGGCCATCACTCGCCCGCTCTCCATCGCTGCTGCCGAGACGGACGCCATCTTCCCGGCTGCTATGCGATATCGGTCAGAGGAATTTCTCAAGCAGACCGGGCAGCCCTACAAGATCAGTCTCTTCAGCGGCGTCGAACACGGCTTTGCCGTGCGCGGAAATTTCCAGGTCCAGGTACAGAAGTTTGCCAGGGAGCAGGCCATGAAGCAGGCTGTGGCGTGGTTCGACGAATTTCTCGCCGCCAACCTCGGATGGAGTGGGGGACGTGCATCATGGCCCACCGACGCCCTGCCCAGCCGACAGCGCTAGTTCATCGCAGGCGTCCATGGATGACTGAGATTGCGCAATTCTAAATCGCCTATCTCTGTATCTCAAAAAGAGACCAATTGTCCTCCATGATGCTTGGCAAGATGCTCCTGAAAGCAGGGACGTGCGTATACATGACGACCAAGTATTTAGGCTCAAGACTGCCATGCGCACTGCACCTTGCACCGGATGACTAACTCACTAGGTTCGCCTGGGAAGGCGAGTTTAAAGTTCCTCACTAAGCCGCCAATGTGGCTAATATCTCAGTCTCCAGTTCAGGCCGCTTCTGAAGTCGACACTCGAGCCTCATTGGATCGCCAGTGCGCGCTGACGCGAGACCAAGCCATGATTCCGGTGGCTCGGTCATGGCGCCATCTGCAACTCCGACCTGTGCTCGCCATGCCTCGAATTCGGCCAACTCGGCATCCTCGGCCGAGGCCGGTCGAGCCTCGAGCCAAGCATCATGCCCTTTGGAAGAGCGGCCGGCTCCACGGACTCAGCGGTGCCAGTCACCGCTACCCCCGAGTCGTGCGTGGCGTGGCGGCGACAATGCCGGCGGACCGGCAACCGGAGCCACCGAGTCACAATGGATGAAGCGCCGCAGTAGCAGCGCCACGGTCAAGAAGACGCAGAGCAGCGAAAGCGTCCCGCGCTTGTCCGCGGCCGAGATGCGCCAGCTCACCAACGCCCCCGACTCTCTCCCCATCGCCCCCGGCTCCCCGGCGCTGCTCCATCGACCACGAGCTGGCACGGCGTTCCTGCGAACAGCTCCAAGCCGTCCGTCAGCCCCTACTACTTGCGAAGCAGCCGCCTGGGGCTGAACGCTGGCCTGACGCGCCCGTCGGGCTTAACGGCCACGGCCCAACCCTTTCGCTACGCACCGTATCCTCGCCGCCGACCCCCCGGGCCTCGGCCGTCGATGGCCTGGACCCTCATCGCTCGTCCTTCCTACGACGGTACTCATGCGGTCCAGCAGCGCCTCCCCCTCCGCCCTTGAGCCTCAACCTCATCGATGTCGACGGCTACGTCAACGGCTCTGCCGTCTCGCCCGCCATCCTAACAGGCCCGGCAGCACTGAGCTCGCACCCGCCTCCTCAGTCTACCCGTCCCCCCAGCCCTGGCTCGCGTGCTCCCTCGCCTATCCCAACCATGATACCGCTGCCTCCCATGTCTCTGCCGACGCACTTGCATCTTGAGCTGGCGGCGCAACGGCCAAGCCCCCTCTACATCCATCACTCCCATTCTAATGACATGCCCTACGAGTCCAACGCCATAAAGCTCGAGCGCCTGAAAAACGTCCTACTGATTCCTCCATACCTCGAACGCACACTCTATTTTGGCGCCCTTGCATGCCTGGACGCCTGGCTGCACACTTTTACCATCCTACCCATCCGGTTTATTCTCGCATTGGCCATCTTGGCTAGGTGGTGGGGATACGTGATCATGAAGGAGGCCCAGTGGCTCCTTGGCTTCGTGTGGTACGGTGTCGGGAGGTTCTGGGAGCGAACAAGACGAGCTGGCCCGTCGCGCCTTTCCAGCGTGCCTTCGGACAGGCAGAGATCTCAGAGCAGGATCAGAGCCGAGGAGGGTTCGACCTCGTCTGTCCGCGCTAAAGGCCTACGAGGGCGGGGACGGGGACGAGGGCGCCCTGAACTGCACGCCAACAACGCCGACGAAGAACGACAAAAGTCGTTGAGTGGCCCCTCCTCGAGAGACCCGGGCCCCAAGTCTGGCAGCTTCCAGCGGAGGACCAGATCCACGCCGTCCAGCCTGTCGGCATTCCACAAGGCCGACTTGCTCCAGGGCGCAGTCATCATATGCAGCTCATTGGCCCTGATGACGCTGGATGCCAGCCGCATGTATCATTTTGTACGGGCCCAGTCGGCCATCAAGCTTTACGTCATCTTCAATATCCTCGAAGTCGGTGATCGGCTCCTGTCGGCCATTGGCCAAGACATCTTGGAGTGCCTCTTCAGCACCGAGACGCTGTCGCGCAACCCGTCCGGCCGTTCCAAGGTCTTCTTGCCCCTGGGCATGTTCCTGGTCGCCTTGATCTACAACTGCCTGCACTCGATTGCTCTGTACTACCAGGTCATCACGCTCAACGTGGCCGTCAACTCGTACTCCAACGCCCTCCTTACCCTGCTCCTGTCCAACCAGTTTGTCGAGATCAAGAGCACCGTCTTCAAGCGCTTCGAAAAAGACAACCTTTTCCAGCTCACGTGCGCAGACATTGTCGAGCGCTTTCATCTCTGGGTCATGCTCCTCATCATCGGCATGCGCAACATCGTCGAGGTCGGCGGCCTTTCCGTGCCAGGTGCAGGAGTCGAATCGACGTACGAAGACAGTTCCGCCGCGACGCCCCTGCATTCCCCGTCCATCTTACCCCACAGCTTCACCGTATTGCCGTCATGGATCATGTCTGGCGAGGTGCTTTCACCTTTTTGATCGTGGTAGGAAGTGAGATGCTGGTCGATTCCATCAAACACGCCTACGTCACCAAGTTTAACAACATCAAGCCTACCTTTTATGCTCGGACCCTCGACATCCTCTGCAAGGACTACTACACCCATGTGAGTCACCTGTGCCGCTCAAGAACCTCTTGACCCAACTCCTGACGTCCGCAGGCCTTCACAACCCCCTCTATGACCCGCCGGCTGGGGCTTGCCGTCATCCCGCTGTCCTGCCTGTTCATCCGGGCCTCCATCCAAACGTACCACATGTTTCTATCCACCCAGGTCCTCCCGCCCATCTCGCAGTCGACGCAGACGTCCCTTAGCGAGGAGTCTGCCACGCCCTCGTCGCCAGCCGTCGTTGCCGCGCTAAGCCGATTCGACGCCCTGCTCCGAGACTCGCTCGGGCGCGCCACATACGGCTATCCCTACGGATCACCGCTTAATTCACGGCCGTGGTATTCTTGGACCTCGGACGACCTCATCGCAGCCTTGACCATGGTTGTTGTTTTCTTCATGGTCTTCCTAGTCCTCCTCATCTTCAAGCTCGCTCTCGGCATGGCCCTGCTACAGTACTCGCGCAACCGCTACGCCCGCATGAAGCTCAAAGAGCAGAAGCTCACCTTTCACCAGGCCGAGCGCGAGTCCTACGACACGTCCGGCCGAAGGCTCGGGTCTCGCCCAGAGGTCGAGGTCGATGACAATAGGAAATGCTGGATTTACGCCGATCGCTCCGAGGGCTTGCCCGCCGGAAAAAGGGGCCCGGGCGGGCTCGCCGAGGATAAGAACAAGCCCGAGGCTGATTATCAGGGCGTGTCCCGCTACGAGATGGTGGCAAAGCGTATCTGGTAGGGCAGGAAGGAAAGCATGCAGGGTGCATACACGCATGGCCACTACTACCCGGCCTTTGGCGGTTCTGACCATCTATGTATTTCACTAGGGCACTAGGGGGAGAAGAGGAAGAGCATACGCATACATACCTTGAAGTGCTTCTGCTGATTTCGGTCGACACACCTATCGCGTGCTTCATATCCATCACTCGACTATCTTGACCCCGTTGTTTACTCCCAAGTTGCTGCCCCCCCATCACTCGCCATCGCATGAAGCTCGAGTGTAACTGGCGTCATCTTCCCGTTATTGTTTCTTATTCTTATGAGGTCGCATGCGGCTACGTCTCGCACGGAATACCGGCCAAATGGCGACGGGACATGCGCTCTGCGCTACCTCAATTTCGCATTGCAGCGCACAACCAGGCACTCGGACTCCTTGCGGTGCGCTTCTACGCCAACACGCCCCCAACGGCTCTCCTCGACTCATCGAAGAAGGCACCATTGTTCAGGCCGTCAAGTCCCCTGACGGCGTGGCATCGTCGCCATCTTCTCTTCCCAACGCTTCTTGACCATGGCATGTTTCATGACCTAAACCTGGCAGATTGCTTTCCTGGAAGCAGGGAACCAAGGCCATCTGACAGAACTTTTCATGTCTTCATGGGTCTCATAGTTATGTATGCGATCTAATCGTAATCACGGTAAGCCGGCTAGATGCAGCAATTCGGGATTACTGAACAGAAGCTCTGGTTTGGCCTTGTACAGTGACTGCACTGTCTTTTGCAGGATCGCCCGAGTGTTATCGTTCAGCTGATCCTCCGGTGGGCGCAGGACTTTTTCGAATACGCCAATAAGCTGTGGCGTTGCTCGTTCTACCGTCTTGTTGCCCTGTTCGTCTTCGAGAAAATTGTTAATACCGTCACGATCTCGACACCAATCATCTTCATGTCCAATAGCGCATTCGTACTCACAAAGTCTATAAATGCAATGATATATAGGCTCATTTTCCTCGTAATCTTCCGTCAATGGAAGGACCCCCACAATGGCGGGAAGAGCCTGGGCAACGAAGTTATTATCAAAGTGCTTCAAGATCATGCGAGCCAAACACCCCGCCACATTGTCCATCATGCGCATATCCCGGATTGACAGCAGTGGCTCTAGCTTCTCCCAAAGCTGTGGGTAGAGTGGGATCGTCTTGTTAGTTTCATTCGAGTGGAAGATCAAGAGCCCCATGGCGTATGCCGCGTTTGACTTCGTAAGTACGTCCGGATCCGTTAGGCGGCGGCCCAGGGTGCGACCCAGCGACTCTGTGAAAGAAGTAATGCCTTCGCCGGCATACTTTGTGATCTCAGCAATAGTTCCGACGGCAGTGGATCGGTGCAGCTCTTCGGTAGAGCTGGTGAGCTTCAAAATAGGTTTTTCGAAAATCTTCCAGAGTTGGCTGAAGTCGGAACCGAGAGCTTCTGAGAGACCGATAACAACATCGAGCGCAGTATCTACAACGAGCCAGTCGTATTCAGATGACCCTCCATCAATCTCTTGCTCCTCATCATCGCCCAATTCTTGCTGGCACGGATGACCTCGCGTGATAACGAGTTTCACGACAGAAACTAGTTCTTCAAGCATCCCATTCTCGGAAGTCAAGATCGCGGGTCCACAAGCTCTGAGAGTAGCGGCGACATTGCGATTGATGTCAGTTATGACACTCCTGTTCATGCCCAATTTCAATTAGCATGTACTAAAAAAACCACAAGTTTCATGAAATGATTGTGAACTGGACAAAGACAAGAATCAGATGGATAAAACGTGTTCTCAGCATCCACATTTCGCGTCTGAGTGAGCTGGGTATGACGTAGTAGTTCATCATGCACGAAACAACAAAACCTCAGTGCTCCTTTTGCGTGCGCAGTGAGTGGCGTACCTTTCGATGTCTGAACGCCAGACGCTCATAGTATTCTTGAAAATCGACTGTCCCATCTTCATGATTGACGGAGGAATATGTGAAGAACGAATGCAAGGCTTCCACTTGACGCTAGCACTCTCTTCCCATATCTGGAACACACGAGCGTACGTGCGCCAGAGTGTTGAGATCGCCGTCTTTCGACAGCCCTCGTACGTGTGCTCGATGAAAGGCTCGACGCTCTCCATAAGCTTTGGGGCAAAAGTCTCAATATTGCTGGAATTGCAGCAATTGGCCAAGACATCTCCAAGTACGTCAAGGGCAATTTCCTGTTCCAGGGCTATCGCAGTAACGGTACCAAGATCCTCATACTCTTCCAGGTCCTCATCTTTATCAACGGTGGACAGATCGTCATGTCGGTAAGAAGACTTGGTCGTGACGCACATCCCCTCGATAATAACAGAGTTATCTCCAAGTTGGCTGGTCATGCCAGGAAGGATAATCTCCTCATCTTGGAGTTCGAGCAATCCAAGAAGACCCTTGAAAATGCCATCCAAGAAATAGTTGAATTGTTCATGATAGACTTTGGATAAGTTTGACCAGAGAATGAAACTTGTTTCTTTGAGTCGTGGGTTATCCAGAGATAAAGCTTCTTCGCTGGCCTTCATTATGTCTATTACATAAGGCTGGAATATCTCGGGTCCGACGGCCATGGCGATGCGGCCTAAACTATCACAGGTCGAGCTCCTGAGATTCATCACTTCGTCAGAGCCTTTGATCATGACGAATTTGGAAAGTGAATTCATGACTCCCTCAAAGTAGAGTCCAAATGAGTCTCCCATAGAGGAAGCGATCGCACCGATAGCAGAAGCAGACGCGGCCTTTATGCCAAAGTCGTCATGGTCCAAAAGCTTGACCATGGGGCTTATGAGGTTCGGGCCATACTGTGCCATAATCTTGGTATCGACGCCATCGCCGAACGTATCCAAGGCACCACAAGCGCAACGAATGATTCTGATATTCTCATTGTCTGAAGGACCCTGGGAGGCTGTTTCGAGATTCTTGAGTATGGCTGAAATAATTTGTTCGTGGTGTGAAGAGATTTCATCGACCATTTCCTCAGCAACGTGGATGAGACCAACCAGAGCAGCATGCCTTACGTCACCAACCGAGTCATAGAGCAGGTTAAGAATCGTGGGGAGGAGACGTTCTATTTGCGTAGAAACGAAATCAGGAGCTCCTTCAGTGGCATTGCCAAGTGACAGCATGGCAGCCATACGAAAGCCAGGCTCTTGGCTTGTGGCGAACAGTTGAAATTGTTCAAGAAGTGGAACGATGACTTGACGAGGAGGAAGCTCGCTGGCCAGTGTGTTAATGAGACTAATGGCAGCCCTCGCAGGGGACATACCGTCCTCGTCGTCATTGATATCAAGCGCTGTAGCTATGTGCATGGCTTTGATCGTTAGCTGCGCGCCCATATCCTTCATGGCTTGAATCTTCAAGCGCCGGTGTCGTACGCTTTGCATAAGGAAACCGAGGGCATGTGTGCGGGCAAGTTCTTCGGCATCCGAGTTGCTTGACAGATCAATCATGAACTGCAGAAGATCGCGCAGGTGAGCAGACAATAAAGTGGAATCGTGGGCAAGAAATGAATGAAGAACATCGAATACGACCCCATAACTGTCATCGTCCCCGGTATCAACCGTAGCCTTCAAAATATTGACAATGCTGGGTATGAAGCCTCGGATGGCCTTGAGGACTTCAGGATCCTCTTCAGGCTCAATGATCGTGAGAATTTCTCCGATAGCCTGGACCATATTTATTCGAACCTCCTTACTTTCCGGGTCCTCAATCCGAGACTGTAAAAGCTCGAGAAGTTGATGGGTATGGTCTCTGAAATGGGTTGGGTCGTCCTCAAGCATGGCAAAGAGTATGTGAGAACTGACTTCTCTCTCGGTGACATTACTGCTGTTGTTCAGAGGTAGTAATTGCTTGAGAAATTCGTCTCCTTGGCCCAGATCCATGTCAACGCTAATTATGCATGCGACCAGGCGAGACAAAGAATGACGAATTTTAAGAGACGATTCCTGGAGAGCACCTTTGAGAAGGTGAGATCGAGCCAGGGGCTTTTTCTCCTGAAGTGTCTGTTCCCAGTGCTTGGAACCCAAGCGGAGAGCCTGGACGGCAGCGAGTTGTCGGATGGCTCCATCGGTATGAGTGAGAGCAATCTCAATGAGTAAGAGCAGCGATTCTGGCTGGGAATAATAGTTCTTCTGAAGTTCGGCAGTAGCTGTGTTTACTTGTTCTGTGTTTGCTGCATCATTTCAAGCAGGTTTAGCAGTGGTCGAGATAAAATTGGTGATTTCTCTCTATTCGAACTTTTCGGTCCACAAAGGGCGGTGAAAATTTTTCCCCGTTTCATAGGAATTGGGCAGGTGTGGCGTAGCGACTTACGAACTTGACTGGCTTGCAACAAATGCGCAAGCTTGGTCTTATCCATGTTGGCGCCGTAAATGATCGGCCACAGATGCGAAGTGGCTTCAAGAATTGGAGCTCCGGATTCTGAGTTGAAATCTTAAACACATCGAAGAATTTTGCCTCAGCGGGTGGTGGCGGCGAAGATACAGAAGTTACTTGTCAGCCCCGCTTCAGGGCAAAGATTCAGGGCAGCTCGTGGTACAGTGGGTGTCCAAAAAACGCCTAATCCAGACCGTGTTTGCCAGTAGTTATCGGGATTAGGTAGGCGTTTATTTTGGGAACCCTGTACGAATTACTTCGTACTTCGTGCCTATTCTCGTAGATGGCATACGCAAAGTGGGTCAAGTGTGGCTTAGTCGGACTGGGTGGAGTGCGTCTCCGAAATTGTTTGCACACACCCCCTCCGACCATTTGTCTCTTACGACTACATGCCAAACGATGGCTTCTTTCAATTAGTTTGACCGAGTGTCTTCTAAATACGAAATACCCATCCAAGCTTTGTCACATCGAAGGTTTTGGGTCTGGTCACAGCCCTTCATCGGAAGATTGAGTCGATGTTGTCGCGTTTCTTGAGAATGAATAATGGCAGCCATGCCCGTGCCGAGTCAGAGACATTCCGCAAAGAACAGATCAGACGACCCGAAGGCAGCTGCCCTTACAAAATCAAGGTTAGCTGCGATCTACCTTGTGCCCATTTGATATTCCAACGCATCAAGGGAGGCAAAAAGCTTCTTGTGTCGGATTTTGACGTCTTCTGGCGCCGGCCCGCGGCCTTGGCCTGCATAGACACGGCGCCGCTCGATCCAGCCTTTGTGCGCGGCAAAAGGCCGGCCCAAGGGCTTTTTAAACCGCCCTGAATGCACACGCCGTGATCTTTTCGAGTTTGAAGTTATTGAGGCACAAGAAAAGGCCGAGATCAGGAGTGCGCCCCCTTCCACAGCACCGGCCGCAATTTGTAACACTGAGGCTACGCCGGACGAGGCCATGAAGAGAGGACTTCAATACATTCAATCACACGGCAATACGTACGAGCCAGGCACAGTTATGCAACGGGCCTATCAGCGGGGTAATCTACTCTGATGACGAAGACAAACTCGCCAGAGATAGAGCCGCAGTTGTCACATAGCGGTTGGGGGGTGTGTGCAAACAAGCTCGGCGACGTACCCCTCTCAGCCCGACTAAGCCACACTCGACCCATTTTTCGGTCGACGAGAATAGATGTGCTTGATAATGAATAACCCTACTTATTCAAAACGCCAACTGTTTTACATATACAAAAACCCCTTCTAACTTGGTTGAGCCACACACTAACCCTGACATTGATTTTGGCGATTTTTTTGTTTTGTCCTTGATTTAAAAAAAAAAGCTAGGCAATTGTTGAAAGTTTCCTTTTTTGCGCATTTCAAGGTCTTGACCACACAGCTGCATAATATCACTTTAATAAAGTCAGTTACAAACCTCTGCTAGCTGCTATCAATTGTGAAAGTGCGCCTTTTCCCAACCAGACCCTGCATTACCCATAATTTGGTTGGCATTTTCTGGGCATTAACCACAGCACATAGGCCACGGTGACGATGCCTGGCTTCGCTGACTCCTTCTGGTCGACCGATTACGCCGCAGGTAGATAAAGCCCGACAGCTTCGCTATATTACTGTCATTCGAGGGTTTGACATCATATTACTACAGGACTTGGTGTCTTGTTTGGTAAACTCCACCAAGGCGTACTTGAGAACCGCCAGATTCTCACCATTACTCGTTTGCGGGCCGACGCCGAGGAGACTTACGGTCAGCGTTTGAGAGATATTGTAACTGCCGCTGACAAAATTACCGGTGGGTTCACGCGAGACAATGGCGCTACAGCCCGCAAGGTACGCTTGCGTTTCTAGATACATCGTGACCTACATGACCGAATGCAAAGCTGAGGCGCTCTTGTTATCAGGCGTATGATGGTATGAGGTCAGAGATGCAGGATGCCGCCCAGAGCCACCAGCGTATAGCAGAAAACATTCGCAATCTGGTCGTTAATCCCTTCTCGCACTGGTGTGACGGCCACGAAAATCGCGTCCAAAACTCGCAAGATGAATTGCAGGCCCGCATTAAGGCTTATGATCGCCAAGCCGACACCGTCCGGAAGCTACGATCCAATTATTTCAACAAGTGTCGTCTTGTAGAAGACCTAGGGAAAGAAAAAAGCTTGCTTTTCAAGATCAAGAAACTATCCCCAAGCAAGGCTAGTCTATACCCGAGATCAAAGTGCTACCGCTTAATGACGAGGAACCCGATGATGAGACCTACGAAATTGGCGATAAAATTTATCAACCTGAACAGCTCAAGATATTTATCTCACAAATGCTATCCACTATCAAGATGGGCGAGACTAAAGTCACTATCTTAGGAACATACCCTAACACCTCAGCTGGTTCTGATATTGTCGAATTTCTCCAGGGACACATGTCGATCAGCAGCGTAGGCGATGCCGAACGCATCGGCCAGGATCTCGTTTCAAACGGCTTCCTGCGTCTGATTGGTAACGTCGGTAGCACTTTCGCCAACAGCTCTAGATTATTTTATCAGTGGCGACCAAAGGCCCTTAAGCTTGCTAGTCTTCCGGAGAAAGTGGCCATAAGTCGAACCCTGTCGCTCCCCTCCACAATGGTCGATGGTAACGATCCGTCAGTGGGCGGAACCGTCGCAGAATATCTGGCGAACTGGAAAATGCTCCACAATTCACACACTAACGAAACGCCCGCTCAGCGCTTGCAACGTGAATCCCATGAGGCCGATACGAAATACCAGGCCAGTGTTCAGAAGCTTGATGAGATACGCTGCGAGCTCGAGGAAAGCATCATCATGCACCTTAAGTTTCTTGAGCGCTGTGAAATCGACAGGCTCAAAGCTATTAAGACGGTCATTTTGTATTTTTCCGGCAGCATCGGGAATGTGATTCCAAGCTTGCAGTCTACGGTGGACAAGATGCTACTTTTCCAAGAATATATACAGCCACATGGAGATCTAAGATATTTTCTGGAAAACTATCGCACTGGCAGCTTTGTTCCCAAAGTGACCGTCTATGAAAATTATTACAACAAGGTGGATCACCAGACATTCGGAATCGACCTGGAAGCAAGAGCCAGAGCCGACAAGAAACGTGTGCCTGCAATTGTCACGTTTCTATTACTATATCTCGATCAGCATTATCATGAACTAGAGGGTGATGAGGCACGAAGGGGCGTGTGGCTTGTCGACGCTCCGCTTGCTCAAGTCCATAGGTTACGTGCTTTGGTCAACGATGGCAAGCCTCTGACACAGGACGTCTTGAGCAAATTTGATATTCCCACCGTAGCCAATCTTCTCAAACTTTATCTACTCCAGCTACCAGATATGTTTACACTCTCGAATGGTATCTTCTTGTCCAGCCGATCAGTTCATTGTGCTGACGACTCGGCAGATTCTCTAGTAAGCTCCCAAGTCTATGAAATCGTGCGGACAATATACACAACCTCTGCCGCAGATGTCACGAATGGCTCTCGAGTCTGTTCAGCAAACACTTCCTCAGTTACGCATTTCCAATATTGCCACTTTGGAGGTTTGTATGAACCATTTCACCCGTCTCATCGACTTGACTTCCGCCGACGAGTCATACATCTCTACGCTCGCCTCCACAATTGCATCTTGCATACTACGACCAAAGGCAGAGACGTCCCTGAAGATGGAAGAAAAGCACTCGAGTAGACTTGTTCGAGACCTATTTAGGCACAAGGACGCTATCTTCAATGAGCTCAAACGCATGTCAACTTTAAGTCATTCCTCGTCTGTCGGAAGTAATCGTTCCCGGGCCGTGAGCACTGACGAAAGCAACCGTAAAGTGCTGATGGAGGAACGAAACAAGATTTTAGTTGAAAAGGCTAGTGCCTCACGGGGCCGAGCGACAAGCCCAGCCCCGAGTCTCCGCGGGCACCGCCGCGACAGAAGTAGTCGCGGGCCGGAAACACGATTTCCCATCCAGACAAGTCCGACGTCCTCGACAGACCGTCAAAGATCTAGTCCCGGTAGCATTGACGGTCGTATCAAGCACTTGTCGCTCGACGTGCCAAGTGTAGAAGGCGGCGTGGCCACGGAACTGTCCAATGGTCCTGTTCTAACTACAGGGGTAAGCGACGGTGAGGTCTTCTTGGAGACAGAAGATGGCGGTGGAATGCACGTCAACACAAGACTAGTCAACGGCCGGAAAGCCCCTACTTCGCCTCCCGCTGAGTCGGCCGCACGGGGGGTGACTCTGGAAGACAAACCTATGGATAACGGTTTTTGATCAATGAAGAGTCTCTTTCCATAAAACTTTTCTGCGATCTCTGCGAAAGCGGTATGACGAGCGCCGAGCTACAAGTATGGCGACAGTTCCTCTTATCGGAGTCGTTTTGCTCCTAAAAGTTTGTCCTCGCGTTCATGTAACACCACAGCCAACTACAATTCATTTCTTTTTTTCAGTCATTCTACGGTCATCACTCAAAGATTCACGAGCTCATGACGCCTTTATGGCATGACAGAATCTGAAATTATTGTAAATTTTTTGAAAGGCTGCAAACTGGCTTGTCTTCTTGATTCGGACTGCTGAGGTAGGGGGGGAGAGAGGAGGGCGAATAAACTCGGCTTCCGGAGCTTCTTTTCCTCAAGCATAGAGAGGTAAAGGGAACGAAGCTACACAAGATCAGCGTGAGTTTGTCCATAGATTGTAAGTTTCAATTCGTGTGACTAACAGACCGCCTGAAGATGGTCTGGTAGATCACAGACTAACTGATGGCTTCATGTCATCCAACTGATCGATCGGATCAGCCGGTCGGTCTTCGTGGTTTATGCATTTTAAAGTGACCAGACTAAGACGTGTTGTAATTCACTTGGTCCATGGCCTTCGGGTACCGTACGTAACCTACCTGGTAAGCCGTGTAAAATGTGACGGAGACCCTATGGAATATTAGCTTACTTTTTTATACTTCAAAGAATTTCTTGTCCTCGTACGGGCGTGAGCAGTCTCCTGTGCACTTCGGCGAGTGCTGCAAGGCATTAGCCAAGAGGGAAGAGACTGAGCCACACTAATGGGGCTGGGTCGCGTTGCTCTCGGGACTGGACACAACACGATTTTTAGCGCCGAGACCACAGATACTTCACGCCTCTCATATATTTTCCTTGCAATTAAAAGTCTCTGCCGTCTCCCCACCCGAACCTACTAACGCTACGAAGCATTGAAGGTGGCCTCTTTCAATTGCTCTCAATTTAAGCTATCAACACTACATAGTTAAAGTAGACGATCAGGCCCTACGTTGATATTGACTTGTTTTCTGGTTGTTTCCTTTTATAGTGAATTGTGAGGATGTGGACCTTTAAATATCTTATCCCTCATGATGCCTGTGGCCGATCTCAATGAATACGTGATGTTTGATCGCGTCAGGGTCAAGGCAAATAGTCCTTCTGATTAATCCGGTCCAGTCGAGATCCTCAGCGTTGAACGATGAAATATTTCATCAAGTTGGAGAGACGGCAGACGCTTTGAATTGCAAACATACCCGGCGCTAAAAGGTTTGTTGTACGTACTTCGTTCCTTGTCTCGACAGCAACGCGACCCAGTCCCATTTAGTTGTGGCTCGGAGAGACTCAGGGTGACACAAGCACACGCTGCGCCTCCGAGCCCCTCCCCTGAAGGGTGACGCCGAGCCCGTCAAGACGGATTGCCTGGGCACCGATAGGCTTGAAGGAAGCACGACGGGCGGTATGCTGCACCAAGTCATCCACCCGTGGCATCGACGACATACCGGTGGAAGTTTTCGTTGTTCGAGAGTTCTGCCCCTACTTGGGCGAACGCATCATGCTGTTTGTTTCAGGCATGCGAGCGCGGCCGGGTCCACCCACGGGTCTTCAGGCAAGCCGAGGTGGTGTTTTTGACCAAGCTTGGCAAACGCGACCACTCCTTGCCAAAGTCGTACCGCTCTATCGCCTTCTTTCCTGCCTCGGGAAGGGGTTTGAGTGCCTGTAGGCCCGCTGCATCGCCTACCTCGCTCTGGAGGCGCAGCAGGACGTAAATCAGGGGCAGTTCGAACAAGCAACCACTCCTGTCTATCAAGCAACCAATTTCTTAGGCCTCAATGCACCGTTCAATCCAGTGATTTTTCGAGGCAAAAAGCGCTTTAAAGGCGCTCCAAACCTCGCATCAACTCGCCCCAATAATACGAGACGAGATGACCCCGAATTCGGGACCGTTGAGAGCATCGCACGCGCTAAGGCCACAAGATCAGTGGCCTAATCACCGCCGGCGCCGCCTACGAGTCACAAGAGTGGCGAAACGCGGGCTCCAACACTTCAAGACCAATGGGGATTCCTATGAGCTGGGAACAGAGATGCCGCGGGCGTACCAGCGTTGCCACGCGTAACCACCGATGGCGGCAGCGGTAATAGACTCGGACGACGAGCTTGCGGGTGCTGGGCAAAATTGAGGGTTTGTGGAGAGCTAGTTTGAGGTAGAAGAGCGAGCACAGTGGGAATTGGCTGGCGAGGGTCTCTTCGGATGACCACGATAGCCTCAATTGACCAATTAATTGTTGACTTGACTGCTGTGACCGGCAGCGGCGCCTGCCTCTGCCTGACTCCCTTAGCGTGGGCAGCACACGCTAGCCCGAATCAACTGATGGGCCGATAGAATGCACATTCGAGCGAGATCTCTCTTTCAAACGAGATTTCTACTTCAATGCGGGTTTTAACGAATTGGGAACCTACGGCTATGTATGTATTCAGTTATTATTGATTGAACACTACTTACGGTGGCTCGCTGAATATGGTGGATTTATTACCGACGTGCAGCACGTGTATATTCACGTGCGCCATCCCGATAGTGCAAACGACGCGGGAGCACGCGCTAATCGCGTCTCCCGGTTTAGTCGGCTATCTCACAAGCCAGCAGGTTGTCGAAAGGGGTTCGGGCCCGTCAATTCAGGCCGGCCCTGTCCGCAGCACCATCATGGGTGCGCGTATGTTTAGGACTTCCGCCGCTCCCTCTTCGTCATGTTCCCAACCGGAATTCTCCTCCACTCTCTCTGAAACCTGGGTTGGCCCTCCCCCAGATCCGGCGCGTCCGACGCCCGCAAGCCGTCATACGAAGGATCGTGAAAAGCCAGGGAAAACTCCCGCGGGAGAAAGCCTGGCGAGGTTGGCTACATGAGCAATACCTTTCGGCGCAGTCGGACCGGTGAGGTGTTGCATCGGCGGCGACGAGGTTGGGCGGTAAGCCGCTCAATCGTGGCGGATGCACGAGTTGAGCATTTTCGGGCGACGGGGAACCCTCCCAGGAATCACGTCGCGGAAGCCGCGTGGTGTGTAGTCCTCGTTGTACCCGGGGGAAGAGAGTGGTGCTGGTGGTGTTGAGGTCGAGGGCTAGTTGGCTTCATGGAGTTGTGACGTGTTAGTATAGAATGGTGCACAGAATACTGGCACTACCGAAATCTAACAGCAGCGAGAGGCTGAAAAAATTTTCGGGGGAGGGTTGCTCGCTGAAGAGAATGTACGCGTACAAATTTGAGGTATCGGCGCTCACGACCACGCCGCGTCCGACAAGAATGACTAAGAAATTGGTTGCTTGACAGTCGGGAGTAGTTTGCTTGTTAGAATTGCCCTAAATCATCAGCCCGCTGCGCCGGCAGCCAAAGTGCCGCGTGAACTTGCACCTCCGCTTCGGAGACCTCCTGCCCCGAGCAACGGCCCGCTGCCAGCCATTAATTAGATCTGTCGCAGGCTCAGACTCCCCTTTTCAGACGGTGTAGTCCCGCGCTCTCAGCGCGGGCCCGCCCGAGGAGCCGTTGGATCGTTTACCCCTTTGGGATGACGCACGCTAATTTCCACGTGAAAACGACGTGAAATATATCAATCAATCAATCGCCAAGATCCCGGGTGTAACGAACGAGCCGACGCCCGCGTCAGCGGCGCCCTCGGGATCCTGCCCAGACAAAGCCCGTCGCGTTCGACATTAGCGGTTGCCAGGAGATAGTGCCGGTCGAGGTGCCAGGAGCTCGTGGGGGGCCTGCTGGGCAGGCGCTTACCAACCGACGTACAAAATACCGTTCCAAAAGTTCCGATCCACTCCATAAATCACCAATTTTAGTGAACTCTTGCACACCAACTTCAAAGCCCATATTCCCAGCCAAATCAAGCCAGAATAAATTATCAAAAAAGCAATATAATTTTAGGAATATTATTTATTTTTAAAATATTTTCAATATCTTGTTTGCAAGCCTCTTACGGCCACGACAGCCTCAACACGACGGGGCATCGAACTGATCAGGCTTTCTCATACCTGATCTTCAAGTCGCTCCCACTCAATGAAAGCTGTTGCTCTTAACCTCTTTTGACTCATTGTTGCTTGGAAGGCCAGAGAGTTCGGGGAAATTCTTGACAATATTTCCTTTCAGCAGCTTCCACAAATTTTAGATCGGATTCAAGTCGGGTGAATAAGGCGGCCAGTCTACAAGTTCAATGCCATTTTTACCCGCGAAATCCGACAGCCACAGCTGTACCATAGTCGTCGTATGTGTCGGGGCGTTATCCTAGACGAATACAGAGCCAGACTCGCATATTGTAGGCAGGTGTTCCTCAAGAAACTCGCGTGTAACTCGTCCCGTTACGCCACCCCGTTTCGAATCTGGGTCGCCGGGCAACACTGCGAGAGGTCCGCCGAATCAAAGAGAAGCCAGCCCAGAACCTCTGGGTATGGCGAGTCGGCTTTGCTCTTGCGTTTACGTGATCGCGTGCGAGTCTCGCTGTAGGGACGAACCCCGAGGGAGCCGGTTGAACACCGTGGGAAAAATCCTCAGGCGTGACCAGCAGGAAGCATTTGAGATGGAGAGGGGCAGAAACCGGGAGTGAGGCCCGTCAGATTCAACATCTGGACGCGCTTTGATGCAGACCCGGTGTTAAGGCCGGGAAAAGATTGGACGGGGGCCTTTCGGGCCTCAACAACGCCAGCCCGGCCCCTTAGGTGGCGTGCCTCAGGGCGCTGGGTTTGTGCTTGCCACCTAAAATTTCACGACGTGGCGAATAATACAAACTCCAGATGCTTATTTTAAGACTGCACGTGCGCAGTCACGGGAAAACTAGCGTCAAATGTAATTAAGCAAATCATAGTTTCGCATTCTTCTAAAGTTCTAGACGATCAACCAGACACCTCAAACAGCCTCCTCTGCACGCTGCGCGCTGCAGAGAGCGGGACGCAAAATGGGCGTTCGATCAAAGAGTAACCAGAATCCCCATCATAACGCTCAGACCAGCGGACAACTTGTGCATCAAGTGTTTTTGCGTATCACGCGTCCGTTATCCTGCACTAGGAACGGACTTGGATTCCAAGTGTTCAGGCAGTTAGAAAGTCAAAACGGTAATTCTATCCCTCTTTGTTCGATTAGTTACAATCTTTGGGCCGTACATCATCTCAATCAGGAAAGCATGCAAGACTCGTACACTGCTGGAACGGAATGGCCGGTTAAACCAGCCTCTCACTTCCATCGCGGCTGCAAGAACATGCCTCTATCCTTGTGAGGGTCGAGACGGCCCCGAAAGCACGTTGGCCAGTGCTGACTCATATATCAGCCGAGATTGTCACGCTATATTCAGTCAGCAGAGATCATGCCTCCATATCTTCATCCCAGGTCTCGCATGACGTCTTCACTCTTTGCAACAACTGTTGTTGTTAGCTTCTTCGTCGTGGCACTGCCCCACGTCCTTCCCTGCCCTGTCCCGCGCACCAAGTTTGCCGATGGTGAAGTGGTGGTGGACGAAAATGGTCGACGCAGGAGGTGGCGAAAGAATGATGGCAATGTGCCGGAAACGAAGGATGGCATCGTGCAGTTCAACCAATTACCTCAAGACAGCTGTGACGCTTCTTGGAAAACAAGGAGGCTGTGTCCTGTACCGAAACCGGGCGGCCTCTTGGGAGAATGGCTCGGCTTCGGCAACAAGCACGACTGACGAGACGATTCGAAGTAACAGCCAAGTGTGAGGCGGAGAAAAACAAAATGCTAGACAATCCCGACATTTTGGACGGTTTCATCTCTCTGCGTCGACATGGGGCGCATCCGTGCAGTGCCGGGCTAGCGGCCTGCTATGAGTGTATTTTTGTACACTTGTCACGCGGTCGCCTCTCTTTTCGAACAGGGTCACAGCGGTGTCGTGATGCAAAGATCCGCCACAGCTGTTACCTGATGCCTCAAGGCACGAGTCCTAAATGATGATGCATAAGGTGATTTAAGACTAACGCCTGCTCAGCCCGAAGATCAGACAGGCCAAAAGATGCGCAAAATCAACTATTCGGCCTTCAAAGTAGCCTGTCAGACGCTTGTCGCCGCCCGGCCTACGGCTTTCTTTTAAACTGGATGATCCTACGTCGGAGAATGTTGTCACGGAGGGACCCACAGAGCTACTTCTCGGCCAATCAGAACCCTGAGCGCAACTCTGATGTATTTACGGCCTTAGAAAAAATGTCAAGTGTTAACGTGCCTTTGATGGTGGCTGTCGTGTCGCGAGGTCGGGCAGTAGAGACTCCGGTACTTGATCTATGCCACAGGAGTTACTGTCATGGGGCCTGGGAATGGACGAATCCGGTCTCAGGCCTTTCAGCCTCCCAAGAACGCAGCCTATCGTAGCACTCTCCGTGCTCCTCGCATGCGCTCTAGCAGTTGTTAATGAGAGGAATCTGGAACAGGATCCTCAAGGCTTACCACCGTCCGGGACCTCCTTCGCCATTTTTACTCCAGATGACGGACCGAGTACTTGATCGTATGGCTATATAGGACGGCCTTGCTCCCTATCGAGCCATCTTTCTTTCCATGCTCGGACACGAACAACCACTCCCTTCAATCTGTTCCACTTTACAATCTTTTTCAAGAGCTGTGCTCTCGATTGTCGTCTCCCATCTACAGATCCAGTATCGCCATCTTTCGACCCTGACCTTCTAAAATTTCTAATTCCACTGCAACCAATTTTTGCTTCTCTTTCTTTAATCTGTATACACCTGTCATAACTCTTCATTTATAATTTTATCTCGTCTTCATTGCTTACCGGAACTATAAGTCCTTCACCATTCTTTTTTTCACCACTGCCCTGGCCTCTGCTGTTGCAGTCCCTCAGCTGGCTGAGCGCGCCTCGCAAGTCCAGCCGCTAGAGGCCATTTTTCAGCGGGCTGAAAACACCACCGCCGCCGCCGGCGCTGTTGAGCCTACCAAAGCTCCGGTTGACAGCCAGAAAGAGGAAAGCATCGAAACAGAGACAAAGAAGGATGAGAGCTTATCGAAGCAGCAAGAGGACAAATCCAGAGATCAGCAGGACCACAATCAGGAACAGCAGGACCGCAACCGGGACCAGCAGGACCTCAACTGCGGACAGGAAGAACAAGGAAACCGCAACAACCGTAATGAGGGTAACCGAAACAACAATAACAATCTCAACCAGGGTGACCGAATCAATACTGACATTAATGACAACCAATTCATTCAGCAATGCCAGCAACTGTTGCAGCAGAATAGATGCCCTCAAGGTGATCAGTTCAACCAGTTGCTCAACCAGCAGTTCCAGCAATTGATGGCCGTCAACGCTCATAACTTGACTTTGGGCTTCAATCAGCAATTCGGCAGAGCGCTTTCAGTTCCGACTTTGGTTGAGCTCAATTCCAATCAACTGATTGGCGTGTCTAACGTGCTGCAATTCGTGCCCTTTATGCAGACGGTACTGGCTGCTGTACTAGGCTTCGACCAGGCCAATGTGCAGAACGTCATTCTCCAAGGCATTTCGTCTAGTTTCGGCGCCAACGGCGTCGCCTTCGACTCGTTGGTGCCTGGCGGAATGAATAGCCTCGGCACATTCAACTTTGGTATGGCAACTGAATTTTCGGACCTATCCTTGAAGCCAATTGAGCGCTAATCTCGTTTTTATAGTTCCAGTTGTTCAGTGAGTTAAGGTTCGATAAGTCGGAACCGTTGATACCTGGCGACTCGTTCCATTTTTACAAAGTCAACGTCCAGAGGGTTTATCAACGTGCCTGTTGGCGGGAATGACCGAGGTACTGGCGCGTACAAGTTCGAGATACCAACCACACGGGAGTCTCCCAACCTTGCTCTAATTTTTATTTCGTCTTCATGCACGCCATGAATCATTTCTTCGCAGCCTATGTGCCGCCAGTTATGCTACGATGTAATTTTTTTTCGTTGGAGATTAAGAATTTATTCAGCGCTTAACGTCTGCGAAGTCCTAAATGTGGGCTAAGAAACATGAAACATTTTTATTGATTGCCTGCAAGCGAAATTGTAGCACGAGCCGTGTCAGGTTCCCCGCCTCAAACCTCAGCGAAAGCTTTTGAGCAACTTGTCCACAAGCCCCCCTCCTCCCAGAGTCAGGAAGAAAAGGGCCAGGTGGTCACAGAAAATCACAGTAGACAAAACAGCACGGCTGAGCACGGCTGAAGCTATGTAAGATCACATCTGACTCAACAGAAGAAATATCTTTTTCCTCCAAGCGTTTATCTCGGTCAAAAAGTTGTATGTGGTACAGAGGCGGATGTATCGATCGGGGAGACGGGTTAATGCGGTATCCGGCCGTCTTAGCATATAATCCGTGTCTCCGGTTTCTTTACGCATGCCGTGCAATCAAATACTGTGTGGGGTACTATGCGGGGTATTATGCGGAGCTTTATGCGGAGTATACCAAGAAGACCCCTATAGCTCAACGTACCGCATTTCTCCTTGTAGCGCAAGCCATATTATTGTGTACATAATTTCCACGCTCTCCCAATGGCGCGGCTCTCGAATCCCCCTTCATCTAGATGGTTTACGTTGAGGCTAAACTCTGCGGACATCGTCAATTCAGGCCGATTTATTTCGTGTTCCGTCCCAAGAGATTTTCTCATAATACCACGGGCACGACAGTTTGTATTTTGCCATGAGTCAAAGGTTAATATGTTCTGCGAGGACCACTTGGTGGCTCGTCGGGAGACTTAAGTTTCAATACAAGATGGTGGTATGGGTAATGGCAAAGCTATCATCAGGTATGTGACGCCGACACCATGTTATAGGTAACCGTGCACCAATGGATCCGTTGAAGCCTGCATACTCAGACAAATCTGTCTTGAAACCTGGAAGCTCTAAACAAATCTCTCCCTACTTGAAGTCGGTTTCCTCCGCTCAAGTTATAAAATCATGGCTGGTCATCTTGCCAATTACACAAACCAAAAGGTGGGGCTGACCTAGAAAGTCGCCAAATCTGTTGCCTCGGCTTATCGGCATCCAACAGCTGATTAGGCGGGGAGTGCTCTCCATATACACTTGCTCCCATTATGTACATAATTGGCAACAACTCCCATGTTCAAGCAAGTGGTCGTAAAGATAGATATTCTGGTTTCTGTAAATCCTTTCTCCCCGCAAAGACCGGTTCTCTCCAGCAACTCCAGCAATCCAATTAGTCAAAAAAATACTGCGCATAGAAAAAGTTCGCATCAGTAGTCGGCGGCAAAATGCCACCTTTTCTGACGGCTAAGCGACATGTAAGGATCGCTAACTGCTCTGGCGCTTCTAGTAAGTTAGGCAGATATGCTGTTACGAGCGAATATGGTCCGTCATCACCAGGGCTTATGGGCTGTTAGTGGACCATGGCTCCCACATGTACAATCAGGCGATTCACGGGCCTGTCGATGTAATTACGGGCGACTATCTAGCAGGTACAAACTTAAACACCACTGGAGTTGTGAGTGAACTGACCAAAATGTATCAACAAACAGGGAACCATGGCGATGGGGGCTATTAAAAAGACACAGAATTCGCAACCTGGCTGGGTCAGCACTGCCCTCGATGGAATCAAAATTTCACTAAAAGTTATTCATGAAAAGCGTATCAAGGTTATTGTAAATGGAGGCAGGCTAAATCTCGTGGGATTGGCTGAAACGATCAAACAACTGGTAAGTGAGCCATTAGACGACAGGATGCGGGTTAAACTCTCGGCTGTACAACATGCGAACCAAATCAAGCCATCCGAATAATAACTCTATAATTCTAGATTGCAAAGCGCGGAATACAGCTCTGCGTTGGCTTTGTCGATGGCGACGATCTGATGCCTATAATACAAACTGTATTATCGAAACAGGGGATGATCAAGTCATCCTGGCCATTCTAACATCTGGATGATAAAAATAGTCGAGTCCAGCTCGCCAAAAACACGTTTTCATTCTTGGAAAACAGAGAAACAATGCCCATTATCGCCGCGAACGCCTACCTCGGCTACCGCGCCATTAAAAAGGGTCTTGACGAGGGCGCCGATATTATCATTTGTAGCCGAGTGGCTGACGCCTCGCCTGTAATTGCTGCCGCTGCGTGGTGGTACGGCTGGGCCGAGACAGACTTTGACCGGCTTGCCGGTTCTCTGATTGCTGGTCACTTAATTGAATGCTCGACTTACGTTACGGGTGGCAATTTCTCAGGAGCTGATAGGTATCCTGCAAAGGCCTTTACAAATTTCGGCCTGCCCATTGCCGAGATATTTGAAAATGGAGAGTGTGTTGTCACCAAGCACAAAAGTCTTGGTGGTTTTGTCACGACTGACACCGTGAAGAGCCAATTCTTATACGAGCTTACAAGGCAATATTTATCTCAATAGAGACTTAAAGGCCGATGTCAGTCAGATCAAGGTCAAGAGTTGGGGGGAAATAGGGTTCACGTCTCTGGAATCAAGGGCCACCCACCACTGCCAACCACCAAGGTGGCCATTTTCTACAGGAGCGGATATCAACTCGAAATTCTTGTGAATGCAACTGGTCTCGCCATAGATCATAAATGGGATATCCAGGAGATGCAAATGCGCAGTAAACTTGAAGAATGGGGAACATTGGAAAGCCTCGACGTGCTTGACTTCCAACGAGTCGGGGTGTCGAAAGACAATCCTGACTCTCAGCTTTCCGCGACTTCATACATGAGAATATGCGCTCAAGCCAAAGACGAAGAAACTGTTGGCAACGTCTCTGAAGCCTGGATGTTCTGCTTCATGGCCAATTTTGCAGGTATGGAAGGGACTTATTGGCTTGTCGTTTCTGAAATATATCAAGAAAAGATTCACAGCGAGGTGCGCCACTTACTCACCACACTTCACTTAGGGATGAACTGCTCTCTGGACTTTAGAACCCTGCAACCCAGACAATTTTTAGGATACTTTCCCGGTGTCGTTCCTCAAAAGCAGCTGGAAGAAGCGGTCATGATTTTAGGCTCAAATTTTGGCGCTGGCCAGAGGCGATTTTTAGTTGGACCACCTAGAATGACGGAGGAATTGAGCCCTCGCGAGGACTACGAGACCGCGAATCCTCACCCTCTAAAGTCCTTTGGGCCCAGCTCATTGCGCCCACTGGGTGATGTTGTCCTCGGCCGATCGGGAGACAAAGCAGGTAATATTAACCTTGGGCTCTTCGTTCACACTACAGAGCAGTACAAGTGGCTGCAATCATTCATGACGAAGGAAAAGCTCAAGGAGCTTATGGGCCAAGACTGGAGAGAGCGGTACTTTCTGGAAAGGGTCGAAATGCCACATATATATGCTGTGCATTTTGTGATTTATGGTTCATTGGAACGAGGCGTTAGTAGCTCCAAGTTGCTAGATAACCTGGGCAAGGGATTTGCGGAATTTATCAGGGCGGTATGGGTTCAGATTCCGACAAAGTTTCTCCAGGGGGAAGTGGCCAAGCTGTAGATAAGCGGACCCGCCTATTTTAATCCCCCCTGACTTCTACGTCTGGACTTCTTGGCTCACTCAACTCATCGTGCTGCTGGCGGTCTGGTCTGGGTGCTGTATCCCCCGAGCCAAAACGCTTGAGTTACGATTGAAGCTCCTGGCTATAATCGAACACAATAGTTTACTTGGGCAAGAAAACATATCACAATTTGACAATGGCAGCAGGCGCCTTCCCTTGTAAGTGTGATTGACTTGGGCCTTTTGCTTCGCAGGCAGCCTCTGCTTCAGTCGATCATGTCGTAATCATTGTCTGGTTTCCTGCTTTTCAATTCATCGGACCTCTGAGAGACATCTTAAAAAAATCCTTCAGGAAGGAGCATCAGATGTGGAGGAAGAGTCTGGCGTGGTTGGAAAGTCTTCGTGCTCGGCTGTTGCCCAGTGATATTTGATAGCTCAAGTGACCTCCCTATAAAGCTGCATTTGATAGGATCCAAATATTCGGGTGACACGACTTTCGTCGCAATCGCAATCCATGATTATTATGGCAATATCAGCCTGCAAGAGTAGCGGTACTGTTTTTTCGGTCTGTGTAGCTACCTATCCATCTTGAACGGAATTATACTACATGCCCACATTCGAAGCAGTGGAGGTGAAAAGCGTCCGAACTGTGAAAAAGTGCGCAAAATGCCCTAATTCTCCAGATTATTTAATTCCTCGTCCGTTTCTCGCCTTGCATGACATATCCTACTCATCGACAACCACAATGTGCCCCCTGAGCAGTCGAGTGGCTACAGGTCTTTTGTCTCCGAGAGTTATTCCTGCTGAGGATAATGATCGAGGTACTAGATTCGTGAAATAACCCCTAGCTTATGATTAAATAGACAAATAAATAGATTTTGTTCCGCGTCTGCCACGGCTTTCAGATGCTGCTGCGCGAAACAATGGCTTCGGAGATGCGAGAGGACACACTAGACACGGCTGAGACTCGTAGCTACGGTCGAATACAGTCTATTAATTTTCTTGGAAGAGGGAAAGAGGCTATCTCGTCTCAGGGGAATGGAGTCGCTTTTATAAACATGCCCTTGCCGACCTGATGACTCTATCAACTCGCTGGCCTCGCCATCTTGAGCCAGTAGTCTTCCCTGCCATTACTCAATGGGCTTGCCTCCGACTTCGGCTAATAGTTCCTCAATTCTTTGGTGGCCGTATAGCAATAATGGCCAACTGGGGTTGCATCCCGGGTCTTGTATAATGGAGTAAGGAGAGATGAGATCCTTTCCCAGTCTCGTCCTTCGAGGCGTCAGCCCATCACATCATCCGGTAGAAAACACAGTGAAACTTTGTTCTTCTACCCGGAGAGAAGCTGATATTGTCCCTGCTTGGATGACGAGCTGTGTTGACCAACCTGACTCCTGAAGGACCAAGAGATCAGGCGATGACTTAAGCAAGGGTATGAATAGTTATTTATTTGATGGTACGCCAGAGACTATTGAATGTACCTACGGGGCGGTTCATTCTTAATTTAGTGACGAACCGGATGCACGATGGCACTCCTGGGGCTTCTGAATATGACATCTATTTTGTCCATTCTGCAGGACGCCCTCCTGCAGCAAGTTCCTATATGCATGTGAAACTTAATTCTGATGAACGCGTGTGACTATTTTTATAATTCTCGTGAATGGAAAGGATAGACGGTTACATTCCGAGCTGCCATTTACTCTTATCGCGAAAGAAGATCTACCCTTCTTCCGTCGCCTCGTCTCGCGAGTAAGGCAACCTTGACACTTACAACTTGATGCGTGGTCCCATGTTTATTCATGTTACTTGTGAGATGGTACACTGGACACGGCTTTGATCGTGGCTATGGCAAAATAACAACCTATTGGGGTTCTTGGAGAGCAAGAAAAGCTATCTTACAACGGACAGAATCATCTCATTTTATCTTCTCCAGCATGCTTGTTTTCTAATCTCCCTCCCACTAGAACAGTACTATGTCGACTGCATGATCATTCTTCGGCTCCACTTGTCTAAAAGGTCGTTTTATCTTTGCTCTTACCGGCTTCTCTTGTTTAAGGCGTCAGCCTGTGATATTACGATGTTTTTCCAGCGGCCATTGCCTTCTTGAGATCCCTTTAAATTAATGTCTCATAACAGACTCCAGATTACTTCGCACCTCGTCTCAGTCTTTGTAGATAAGTATCCGCAACATGATGCGCAGTGCTCAGGACATACCCTACGAAGCGGCAAAAACTGTGGTGGGCCAGGTATTGACGGGCCGTCTTACGACCCGAAGACGACCAGAAAATTAAGGTGGAGTCGCGCTGTTACGCTGGCATATAGACTGATCTGAGCTCGTTTTTCTTTCTTTCTGCCTCGAGTAATTATGTTAGAATCCGTAGGGAAGGGCTGGGAAGGCTAAAGGACAAGAAAGTCCTCGCACTGCGGTATTAAGAGGGCAAAGAGAACGTGGAATAAAGAGGCAGGTTTAGGCAAGTGCAGACTTCTTGTTCTCGATCCAGGGCACTGTTTTCATGTTCTCGTAAGCTTTATTCTGTTCAACTGACCATCTCCTTATGCCTTCAGTTCCAGTACCTATTGGAGGCTAGGAGGCAATAAAGGGTGTGCTTTTTGCACCTCCGAGGCCATGAAGCCACATGTTCATTGTACACCTGAGATAAATTCGGATCAGGCTCTCCAAACTTCTTCGAAAGTAGGGTCACCTCGGCTGATGTTTAGTCCGCTCACTCGCCTTAGCTCCCTGTACATGTGTACGGTTGGTTGAAGCGACTTTTTACTGTCACTGCCAGGGCGAGAAGTCGGCTTCGCCGAAGTCGCCGACCTTGAAACTTGACGTCACGTCACATCGTGCAGGGACCAAATGTTATACTTGGCCACAGAAATACAGTTGCCCTTGCTTCAATGACAAACAACGTCTTCGTATTCTAGCCCTTTACGGGAAAAATTAATCATGTGTCGTCTGAGCATGTAAAATGTGAAGGAACGAAAGATGTCTTGACTATATCTCTTTCTAGAAAGGAGTGGAAGGCTACGTCCTATATACACGTAGCCGACAAGAATCGACATGACCATGGAGCCCCATGGAACCTTCCAGAGACCACCAGTCTCCTCCAACATCAAGTCGTTTCACAGGAACCTTTGCTCGTAAGATTTGCAAGCAGACTACGTATAATGCAGAAGAGAACCTGCGGCAGAAGCAGGCGGAGATAGAGGTCGGATAAATTAAGTGTTTTCACCGTTAAGGCAAAGAGTGAGCCCTCTGGCTGCATATTAGCCAGTCAAGGACCTCAATGATCGCTTGTTAAAACACCCATTCATTGAGCAGTGAGGAGATTCTATAGTCGCCTCGTACTCTTCCACGAACTCATTTTTCAACTTTGGTATCAAGGGCTGACGTAACTTTTTATTTCAACATGAACTCTGACAGCATCCCCATTATCGACCTTGCTCAATGGCACAGTCGGGATGCTAAAAGAGTAGGATACCTTATTCACCCGTGTTTGAAGCTTGCACCAAAGTCGGCTTCTTCTACGTCAAAGCAAGTGGTCAAAGCAACGGTGTTGAGATGGCGTATCGAGCATATGATAACTTGAAGCTTTTAGAACCATGGAATTGAGGACGAAGTGATTGAGCGAGCGCATGCAGCTGCCCAACGCTTCTTTGCGCTCCCTGAAAAGACCAAATTAAATTAATTCAAAGGAAACTCCAAGGTCGAAGAATTCCCTCCCGCCTAAGACGCGTGACAAGATTACTCTTTCTGAGCCTTGAATAGAAATTTCGTGGCTTCAGCCCACTGTTGGCCGAGCTATCGACCGGTGTGGATATAGACAACGTGAGAGAGCGAGCAGCACAGGCTTGCTTTTCGGAAAGCTTTGACATTGGCAACGAGGTCGAAGGTGACTTGACAGAAAGCACTGACGGCCCTCTCCCTTTCCGGGGCTTTGAAACGCATGGCGATAACCAGTGGCCTGGAGAGACAGTCTGCCCTGGCTTTCGGCGAGACTTCCTTCGGTATTTTGTAGCTGGACTGGATGTTTGTCGAGAGCTGATGCGAATATTTGCGAGATGTCTCGGGCTACACGAGGACTTCTTCGACGAGAAAATGAAGCATCCAGAGGCCATGGCGAGAATGTTACATTATCCGACCCAGCCTGTGAAGGAAAAGACTCTAGCCGGACTCCAAGCTCATACTGTGAGTTCTCTTCACCTGAACATGGGTCTTCCCAAGTCCTCATCGCGGTAAAAAATCTCGCAGGACTATAATTGCGTGACAATTCTTTGGCAGGGAAACGTGCCAGCTTTAGAGGTTTTGAACAGAAACGGCCAGTGGGTTCGAGCAGATCCGATTCCCGGCACTTTAGTGGTCAATATTGGAGATTCCTTGGCTCTGTGGTTGGTATAGCCCCGACTTCTGTCCCATTCATGACGTCTAACGAGGATCCATGCGACTGCTAGGACAAACAATCGTTTCAAATCTACCATTCACCGCGCCTCCAACTTGACCGGAAAGGAACGGTATTCTCTGCCCATTTCTTGTGGCGTGGACTACGACGTCACCATTTCTGTGCTCGATGAATGCATAACGGAGAAGTCGCCAGCGTGTACGGCTCTATTTAAAGCCAGCGACGTAGGATGCATTTTACCTGACGTGAAGCAACTATGACTGACCATAGTTTTAGTATGTTCAGCAAAAGCAATCACGAGCACATGTGCAATATGAAGCCACGCCACCTGATCCGGACGCCCTGGAGCGAATACAAGCTGCTTCTTTTTCAGCTCACCAAGACCTCATCAATAATTGAACCTGGATTGGGCGATGAACATCTGGGTTGTTGTGGTATACAAACTGAGAGTATTGCAACGCTAGAATTAAAGGAACGCTTTCGAAACTTGAATTTCAAATCTGTAAATGAAGACGTAGATCTGCCCCGGTATCTCTGAAAAACTGACTCTCTTTCTAGTGTCAAGGAACAGCTGTGACCGGGAGGTCGAAAAGGTGCTCGAAAGATTTATTAATCTAACAACTTCTATGAAGAAGGAAAGGAAGAAACAGAGCACATAAGAGACGGTGGTAATCTAGATATATATACGTCCGGGAGGCCTACTAGGGTGTTGGTCCGTATGGATGAGTGGACCCGTAACACTGTCGACCTCGTCGCCAAGCTTGCTGAGCGCCAGCAGGCCCGGCTCGCCCGACGCCGTCTTGACCGGCATGCGCTGGAGGATAGACTCGAGCGCAGCGAACTTGTCGGGCAGCTTGGCGACGGGGTCTGACCGTGGCAAGAAGCCGCGCGTGGTCGAGACCATGAAGGCGGGCAGGGAGACGTCGTCCGGACGCGGAAGGGGGAGTGGCCGAGGTGCTGATGGAGCCCATGGCTTTTCAAGGGGGAGAGGCAAGTTGAGTGGCGGGTGCGTGAGCGTGCGTGAGAGGGAGGGAGGGAGGGAGGGAGAGAGACCAAAGAATTTGATATGCTCGTCTTTTCTCCAGGAGGGTCATGGTGATGCGAGCGCGAGCAAGACACACGAGCACGCACGCAGAGTGACCAGCAAGACGGCAGAGATGGGAGAAGAAAGAGAAATTCCGTGTTCCCCCCTTCGCACTATCGCCGTCGCCGCCGCCTAAGTAGTCAATGGCCGGAATCCATTCCGGCCTCGCCGGCGGGGCCTGGGGCGTCAGCCTGTGATGCTGCCCGCGGCCTTGTCGCAATTCTGCCACCGCTCTACGAGGCTGAGCAGGCCAACGAGGGCCACGAGGCCGTGCCACTCCCCTCCGTCCTATATGGTGCCGAGCCCATAGCCGGCCAAGTGTGGGCCGCAGTGACCGGAATGGTTCCGGCCACTGCGGCCGCCATCGGAGCCGCTCCGGGTTTCTTATCCGCCCGCTCCACCCGTCGCCGCCCCTGGCTCTCCACCCAGTGCTTCAGACGTGGTTCACCGGAGGCTCCCCAGCTCGCTTGCATCGTAGCCGTAATCAGCCAGTTATTGTCGCTTGCAGTCCTCGAAAAGAAATCGTAAAAAGGGGATGCCCTATAAACTAATCAAAACCCATTACATCCAGTCATGACTCATTTCCATCGTCTGTCATGTCCTTTTGTTTCATTTCGTCTCATCCCGTCCCACGACCACTCGCCTCCTTGTTCCCCTTTCCCCTTGTCTCTCCCCCCTTTTTCCGAGGCCCTCTACTGATTCCAGCTGGCGTCCTAATTTCCATCCGACGGCTTCGTTTCTTCTGTCTCCTGATACTCCCGCGTCATGACCGTCGTAAAGCCGCTTGGCGGCCGCCGCGGCGTCATCATCGCAAAGCCCGAGCTACTGGAATTCCAGCCTCCCGGTGGTGCCGTCGTCATCGTCAAGTGCCGCGTGCTGGTGTTCCAGCGCCCCGGCTGCGTCACCATTATCATCGTCGATCCCACCGCGCCAGTACCCAGCGCTGCCTCCGTCTGCAGGATGTTTCTGGTCACACGAGCATTTTCCACCAGCGGCGTGAGGTCGGCGATGTTCGAATTGAAGTACTGCGGCGGCGTCCCGAACAACGGCAGCGATTTGCCCACGCCTGGCATACTCTCCTTGCTAGGAGTGGTCGGACTACCCTGGACAGACATCCTCTCCCTCGGGAGAGTAGCCGTGCTGCTCTGATTAGTCATACTACCCTGGTCCGTGTTGCTGGTCTCGGAGCTGCCCTGTGGCTCCACCTTCGTAACGCCATCGTCCTGTTCCTTCGTGGCCGTCCTGTTACTGTCCTTCGTGTTGCCATAGCTTCGATTTCTCGTTTCATCGTCCTTGGCTCCGCCTCGAGACCCTGGCGCGCCTGTTGGACTTTGCTTCGCGTCATCCGTCGTAGTCGCAGAACCGCTCTGTAGCTTCGCCTCCCCCTTTCCAATCTTACCGTTTTCGCTGCTTTCCCCGTCACTGTATAGAACCTCCTCATCCTCCTGGGTACCTTTGAAGGGGTCCTGTTGCATTTTTCCGTCAGTCTTCTCAGCCATGTCTTTCTTACATGGTTGCATTCCATTTTTCTCGTCTTGGCTTGGCCTTCTCTTTCCGTCCCCATTATCCTGTATCGCGCCTGCTTTGTCCTCATCTGCTCCCTGCTGAGTACTGCCGCCTTCAGTGGTTGCTTTCGCCGCTGCCGGCGCGGGCTGAGAGCTGCTCTCAAAAGAGCTTGCGAGAGGCAACTCAGTCTGGCTGCTCGCTAGCGAAGAATCAGGCGGAGACGACACCTCTGTCGTTTGGTCCTTTTGGCTCAATTCCGCCAAAGATGATTTCATGGAAGAAGAGCCTGTTCCAAAAGATTCTGCCCCAGAAGGCCTGTTCTCTTCTGAAGGCTCTTCAGGAAAATTCTGTGTTTCTGAAGGCTTCGTGGTAGGAAACTCTGCGGCAGAAGAGTCTACTCCATAAGGCCTTGCCGAATACGCCTCTACGGGAGACGACGAGCTTTCGGTCCTAGCGGGAGATGGCTCGTTCTGAGTACTCGCTACTTCGGACGTCGATGCGTCATGGCCGGTCCGCTCGGAAGCTTGAGTCATCGTAGACGAAGAAATTGCCTGAATGTTCGCAGGAGGGGATTGTCTGATGGGGGAAGCTCGCTCGTGGATTCAGATGGGAAAGATGCATCGCTGACGGATGACTTAGCCTATGATAACTTTGCCCGGGGAGAACCTGGAGGCGGGTCCGAGATAGGGGAAATTTCTGAGCCACTAGGGGTAGAAAGGGGCGATTCCGCTGTCAAAGTAGCCTGTGTCTGAGCATCCCTCCGAGATTCCACTACGGAAGATGGCGTCATGCGCTCGCTGCCCGGAGCGCCTCCAGCAGTAGCCGTAACCGAGCTGTCGGTCGGAGCTGCGCCAGCAGATGACCATTCGGTCTGCCCGTTGCTCTGAGCGCCCGAAGCCGTGGCCGAGTCACCGGTCGGAGCTGCGTCAGCAGAAGACCTTTCGGTTTGCCTGCCGCCCTGAGCGTCCGAATCCATAGTCGGACCGTCGATCGATATTGCGCTAGCAGATGACAATGCGGCTCCTCCGTTACCCTGGACATTCGCGAGAGAAGATGTGACTTGACTGTCAGTCAGAGAAGCGCTCATGGCATAGGGGGTGGCCGCAGAGTCCGCTTGCGTTTCCTCTCCCATCGGCGAGTTGCCTTCTATTACGGGTCCACTCATCTATACGGACCAACACCCTAGTAGGCCTCCCGGACATATATATCTATCTAGATCACCACCGTCTCTTATGAGCTCTGTTCCTTCCTTTCCTTATTCATAGAAGTTGTTAGATTAATAAATCTTTCGAGCACCTTTTCGACCTCCCGGTCACAGCTGTTCCTTGACAATGCTCCGAGGCCCAGTCCGTGGCATCCCTCATCCTGAAGTGAAGCTGGAGATACGTCTCGCTGTCGGCATCATGCAGGAAAACCTCGCGGAAGCTCTCAAGCTCGACAACAGCCTCGGCATGAGGCTCGGTGCCTGCAGGCTCGGGTCAGAGCGGTCGGGAGGGGCCTATGCAAGACCTGCCCTCGAGTGCCCTTACCCTGGGGAATAGCCACGCGCCCCGTGCAGACGACACTCTTGTCTTGGCTCACGACGGTCCACACGCCAACCAGGTGGTCGAGATGGAGGAAGTCGTAGCGGTTGATGACGGTGACGTTGTGGCCGTGTCGGGTCATGGTCTGAACCGGTTCGATGGCCTTGGCGTACTCGGCCAGGTTCGGGCCGCCGTCGTGCTCGGACCAGACGAGCCCGTCTATGATAAAGTTTCCGTCGTTGGGCTCGTCGCCAAAGTCACCGCCATAGGCCATGTATTCCGTGCCGTCCTGTCTTCGCCCGAAGTCCCTGGCGCGAGTGGCGTCAGTTGCCACGGCTTCGGCCTGAACCATGTCGAGCCCACAAAAGGTCAACGTACATGATTTGCCCACTCCCACACGAAGCCACCCATCAGGCGTGGGTGTTTGTACAAGACGTCCATGTATTCTTTCGCGTTGCTCGCCGAGTTGCCCATGGCGTGGAGGAACTCGCACAGAACCAGCGGCTTCTCCCACTCCCTCTCCTTGGCGCAGCGGCAGATGCTGTCGATGGTCGGGTACATGCGGCTGAAGACGTCGGCCGTCTTTGCTTCGTGGTCGCCCTCGTAGTGCACGAGCCGCGTGCGGTCCATGGCGCGGATGCAGTCGTACATGGCCTGGTGGTTGCGGCCGTAGAAGGCTTCGTTGCCCAGCGACCACATGACGACGCAGGCATGGTTCCTGTCGCGCGCAACCAGCTGGCGGGCGCGGTCGACGTACTGCTCGCGCCAGCGCGGGTTGTCGGACGTGTACGACGCCGGGCTGCCGCCGACGGCCTCGAAGCCGTGGCACTCCAAGTCGGCTTCGTTCATGACCCAGAGGCCCAACTCATCGGCCACGTCGTAGAGGCGCGGATCGTTGGGCTGGTGCGAGGTGCGGATGGCGTTGATGTTGGCCTGCTTCATGAGCATTAGGTCATGCCGCATCCACTCGTACGGCACGGCTCGCCCATGGTCTGGGTGGTGCTCGTGTCGATTGACGCCGCGTAGCTTGACGGGACGCCCGTTGACGCAGAAGACGCCGTCGATGAGACCGGTGCTGCGGAATCCGATGCGCTGGGCCAGGCTGCAGCCCCGGCCGTCGGCTAAGTTGAGCACGAGCGTGTACAGAACAGGTGTCTCGGCCGTCCATTTGTCGGGCCGCTCGACGTCGAGCTCGAAGCGGTCTGACCGGTCCAGAGTCTTAGTCTCCTCGGCAACCACTTCCTTGTTACCACCCAGCAGCTTCAGCTCGACCGCGCACGGCTCGCTAACTTGGACGTGGACCCAGAGTACGGCATCCTGGTAATCGTCGTCGAAATCCGTGCTGACCTGGAAGTCGACCGGGTGCACGTTGGGGAAGGCGTGAAGGTAGACGTGGCGAAAGATGCCACTGAACCACCACTGGTTCTGATCCTCCAGGTAGCTGCCGTCGCAGCGCTGGTAGACCTCGACGGCAAGCGTGTTGACGTCGCCGACACGGACGAGCTCGGTGACGTCGAAATCGCTGGGGTTCCGCGAGCCTTACGAGTAGCCGACATCGTTGCCGTTGATCCAGGCGGTAAAAGACGAGTCCACACCCTCGAAGCGGAGCCTGAGCCGGTGGCCGGCCATGGCCTCGTCCACGACAAACGTCTTCAGGTAGCGGCCGCACTCGTTGTCCTGATATGACACGCTGGGCGGATCGACCGGCCACGGATAGAGGACGTTGGTGTAGTGCGGGCCCTTGCCGAACCCCTGCAGCTGCCACATGCCCGGGACCGTGATGTCGCAGAAGTTGGACGCGACGAAGCCGGGCTTCCAGAAGTCGCAAGGACCCGTAAAGGGCGACTTGGACAGCTGGAACTGCCATGTGCCCGAGAGACACTGGGCCTTGGCGTCGCTCACGCGGCCCCGAACGGCATCGTCCTCGCTGTCGTAGAGGAAGAAATGGCTGCGTGGCGGGAGTGTGTTACGGTGGATGATGTCGACGTCCCAGTCGGGCCGGACACCCGGGAAAGCGCCTGCCGAAGGCTTGTTGTTCCCGGACATGGCGTGGGCATGGGCCGGCGAGGCCAAGAGGCTCGATAGGGCGAAATGCTGATGCAGCGACCGCGTGCTCGGGCCTCGAACGGGAGCAGCAGCAGCCTCAGTTGTCGGCGTGTGTGACAAGGGGGAGGGCTGGCCGGCTCATGCCCACCTTGGCCGACTTCCCGGGCGGTACGGAAAGCGTGCGTCGAGAGGGCACCAGAGAGCGGCGTCTGCTGACCACGACGGTGATGTCCAATGAGGCAGATGAAGCTGCGCAGCAACAGATGAGGGGGTTTTCCGAGAAGTCACCACGGCTGGCGGTGGCTGGACTGGCCTCCGCTTCAGGCCCCCTTCCCTCTTCTGTCACGGCGCGTTAGCAAACGCATCAAGCCATTCGTACCCATCCATCCCTCGTGCATGCATGCAATCATGCTAGCCGGCCGACCGTGTCTGCGTGCCTGGCTGGAGCTTCTAAGCGCGAAGTTCGAACCTCGACGCCCGACGCTCGACGCTCGAGCGTGGCTGGCGACTGGTGCCGCCACCGGTGGGTTATGTCTTTGGGACGAGCATCGCCTGCTCTCCGTAGCCGCTGCCGCTCCACGGCAATCGCGACGCCATGGCAGGCACCGAATCCGAGCTCATCGTGGCCAGCGTGGCTCTCCTCGTCTCGGTCATCGCGCTGTCCGCCACCTTCATGCAGGTGCTTCAGCAGTACTACGCCTCCGCCTCTGGCTACTCGCAATGCAACGAGGAGGTCATGGGACCGTGGGCTCGGCACAAGAAGCGCCGCTTTAGCTGGGAGGAGCTGCGCTTCGAGGTGCAGTTCGAAGTCCCCGTCATCTTCGTCGCCAAGCCGAGCAACACGAGAGGCCCCATGGGACCGGACATAATCCTCCTTCCAAGGCACGCCCGACAGCCGGGAACAGACCGGCACCCCCTCGGACACGGACCTGCCCAAGGACAGCGTTCATACCGCCGACAATGAGCGCGCCTCGTGGCTGGAGCTGCTCTCCGCCGTCCATAAGATGGAAGCCGAGTCGCGCGGCTGGCAAGAAGCGCAATATCGCCACCTCGGCCCCCCTCGCGGATTGCCGCCCGGGCCGCCGTCCCTGATGGATAGCCATACGCTGACGGTCGCCATGCAGCGCAAGCGCAAGAGCTGGGACACGATGCCATCGTCCGTGTCGAGACCCTACGCCACAACCACCATGTGCCACCTCGTCGAGATCATGGCCACCCTGGGCGTGTACTGGAAGGAGTTTGACCGCTGTGGCGACCGCTACCGCGCCGAAGGAAACGGCTTCATGGTCAATGGGCCAGCGGCTCAGCGACCTGGGCCTGATTTTTTCCTTCCAGGTCTACGGCATATGCCATTTCGAGCGCAACCGCGTGATCCCTGTCGACGAAGTCAAAGAGCTCTTCTTTCGGCTTCGTCTCGACCATATACAGCGAGACGCGGGATCCAAGGCGCCTGGAGGCCCCCGACGACCAGCTGCGTAACCTCAGCTCCCTCCACATGGCCACCAAGCGATAGATTGCCGAGACGCTTGTTGCCCTCGGATGCAATCACAACACCGTGGCACACTATTTGGATCACCAGGCCAAGACAGCTCACCTCTTTCTGCCGTCAAGTCACGGAAACTACCTGGCGAGCAATCAGGCTGATGCCGTCTGCTGTCTAGTATCTTTTGAACTACTCGGGATGCTTGCTCGCACGTTGCACATCGAAAACAGCTATTTCACTCATCTACCCAATCCGATTCCTGATCGATGGGATGGTGCCGCGCTGTCTCTCTTCAAGGTCTTGGAGTCTTACCAGAAGCTTTCCGAGGCGCACCTGCCCCGAGGGAATCGAAACGCCGCGATTTGTCGCCGGATAGTCTATCACACACGACTGATCTTGAGCCACGGAGACGATATCAATGCACCGGAGCGGCTCTTTTTCCTCAACGCACTCCATACCGCTCTGGATGATGCCGACGAGGTCCTGACGGCAAGGGCCAAGGGAGATGACCGTCAATCGCGCCAAGAAAGTCGCGAGAGACGTGTGCGGCGCGAAGCCGTCCGAGACATACTTCGATCTCACGTGCAGGGGGTTTTGGGGCTGCTCAACCAGCCCGAGGACAATGCCTGGCTCCGCATCGCACGCGAGGCGTCTTTCGGCTGGCTCGATGGCGCTCGCCAGTCGGTAGACGATAAACTGCCTCCGCCCCGGTTCGAGGACATTAACGAGGCGAGCCCGGATGATCGACAGCACAAGTTTATGGAGGTGTATTTTGGCAAGGTCCGACAGTCCGTGGTGGAGCAGGCCGAGGAATCGACGCGACGCCGGGAAAGCTGCTCCAGCGCATCGCCGGGCTTTGGCTTGAGAAAAGGCGGGATAGACCGAACTGTTGGTGGCGTGGCGAGCGCCCGCACACTGCTGTTGGGACCGGACCGGCGGTGTCGCCCGGCGCCGCTCCATTAGCCAGAGAGACGTACAGCGACGAGGACGACCTAGTTCGAGATGAACAAGGCATTTCGCGGCACTCGAATATGGACGATATCGAGGAGGTGGGGGGCAATACGAGACTTTGGCACGCGAGCCGGCATCGCATGATGACATATGGTGTGTGCTGATTTTCAGGATGATCTGTTGGCTGATGTTACACGACTTCAGCAAGCACGATGTCCAGGTAAGCCAAAGCGAGCTGCTAGGCAGCCGGATGCCGGTGTACATAGCCTGAGGCGCACGGTATTATACCATGACGTCCCGTGAGGCCCGGCCGGAATGGCACGGAAGGACGGGTGGTGCATGCAAGGCCAGAGCCACAAACGGCGAGAGGGCCAACGCAAGAGAGGCTGTCGCTCCCACCGGCCTCGTCTCCGCTACACCTTGATAGCGGCCGTCCGCAGACCAGCGGTGGGAGGCTGGCAGGGGGGACATGGTAAGGATGACGCGCAGCGAGGAGGAAGCGGGGGGAAGGGTTGCGGCGGAATGACTGGAACACGGTCGGTGCCAATAGCAGACAGATGCCGTGGGATTGCATTGAGGACGCCTTCCTTCTTTGCTTGCCTCCTTGCCTCGAGGCGGCGGACGTTGGAGTGGACCTCACATCTCCTCTGCACTTGGCAGGGCTCCTCACAGCCTGATATTGCATACATGACCAGGTGCGCAGGAATGCTGCGCCGCCGGTGCCATGCAGGTGAGCGGGCCGACGCCCCCGCAGCGCCCGCGAATGGCCGTGTTTTCTCACATAAGCATCTCGAATTCAATGCCTGGCGTCGGCGGCGACGGCGACTTCGTGATCCACGGGGGAAAAGCTGCCTGCCCTGGTGAGGGGGTAACTGGCAGAAAGCCCATTAGCCAGAACCGATGCCATGTAGCGAACGGCTGCTGGCCACCAAAGATAGGGCTAGTCGTTTAATCGAGCCAACGGCTACCCCCCCTGACACCGGGAGCAGGACCGGCCAAGCCCGACGCGAGAATCGCCGATGACCTTTCACGCTGCCGTCCCCTTCCCCGGTTGGTTGATACGGGGCTATGCTGCATTGGGAGCCACCCGGTCAGTGCTAGCAGAATGCACCGATGGCGGCATCTCGATACTAGTTATGTCAGTAGCTGCATAGCCGCGTCGTGCTGGGAAAGGGGATGGGAGGAAGGGGGCATTTCTGCGGGTGGGTCTCGATGAGATGAAGTCCGTGGCAGCGGTAAAAAGGCGGCTGGCGCGTATGAGGAGCAAGGGACGCTGAGATAAAGAGAGTGTGAGAGAGAGGAGAGCGAGAGCGAGAGGAGGGGGAGGGAGACCGTTTGTTGGCTGCATTGATGGTCTGAAAACTCCACGACAGCAGAGCCGACGAGAGTTGCACTCCCGAGGTCGAGTCAGGCTGACTGACCAGTCAGTTGTGACCGGACCCCTAAGGTAAGGTACTTTAGGCTCCACTCCTGAGGCCGTCAAGGCAGGCAGTGCGAGGGGGAGTGCTGGCCATAGAATCGCCGGACGCTCGACGAAGCAGAAAAAGAACACCGTGCTCATTCCGGCGATGCCTTCCAACCGAGAACGGCATGAGCAGAGGGCTGTTGAACGTCACCCGCGACCCAACTCCTATTCTTAGTACGTTGCAGGGCTACTTAGCTGAGATTCCGTCTAAAACTCGCCCTCTGTGCCTCAGACCCGCGGGCGCGCTGGAATTCCCTGCTAAATTAGCCAGCCGGCACACAGCTGAATCGGATTTCCGCATCCCGCCAGGCGAGGCAGAGGCGAGGCGCAAGCCCTCGGAGCAAGCCGTCGAGCCATGACCTGCGACCCCCTTGCAACCTTGCCTCTCCATCTTCTGCAAGGCCAGGGGCGTGTGAGCGCCTGGCCTGCGCAACGAAAACGCCTGCGATGAAAAAGCTGCCCGACCCAGGTCAATAAGTCATGGACCGCGTCGGCGAGCCATTTGAACTGCTTGTCGATACCGACCCGGGCTATCGGGCATGGGCTTGTTTTTTTTCTCATAGGAAAGTAAAAAGGGCGATGCCTTCGGTGCCACTGCGCGGGTGCTAGCCAACATTCGCGGACGCCGGTTGAAGAGCGCTTCATAGCCAGGGCCGCATGGAGTGTCTGCATAACTAAGGACCTAGGCCTGCCTGCCTGCCTACTTGCCGCACATGCAACCAGATATGGTAGCAGACATCGCAGAGCGGGTGAAATCCGCCCGACGCGCTCTCGCGTGGGGGACACCAGCGTTTAAGGAGGCAGGACAGATGCCCCGTGCTTTAGTGGATTCATTGGCTCAGCGGCTCTGAGCCAGACATTCGCTGCTGCCGGAGAGTCATCGAGCGGGAACCCCCGTTTTTGTCAGGGGCTCCACCCCCACCCCCCTTTCCCCTCTTCAATATCACAGCAGCCACGTCCCGGCTCCGCGCGACACTCACGCGCTCTTTCTCCTCCATCGCTCACGCAAGGGGGACCTCCGAAAAAAAATCGAATAAAAACAGGGAGCCTCGAAGCCTCATTAACAAACGGCTGCCTACCAGGGATTCCTTCTCCAGGCACTCGCAAAGTTTCCCGACTCTCCAACCAGCTACGGGCCCAAACATCCCGCTTCCTACCGGCCCCGTTCCACTGAAAGCGACGCTCGCCAGGCCGTCTCCCCCCGTCGGCAGAGCCTCTTCTCCCATGGGTTTCTTGGGCTCGCCTGGTAGCCAGGCCGGCGAGATTCGGCGGCCCAGGGGTGCGCAGCCGGTGGCCGTAAATATTGTCGATATTTCGCCTCACAGCGCTGGCCGTCGCTTCCAGCTCCAGGTCAGCGAATGCGTCGAGACCAAAACCGTCACCACCACCACTCGCCTCACCCGCAAATTCCCGCATGTCTTCGTCCGCGACCCAACTCCGCTCCAACGTCTCGACTCCAAGGAATATCCACTTGCCCGGAAGGCTACGCCGCCCGAACTTCTGGAGTTTTCGTACACCTTACCGGCCGATGCACCGGACGATGACGAGCTCGCTGACTCTGCCGACGATACCTGCGTTGGCGAATCCATCGACTCCCGACCCCCTTTGAGATCCGTATGTTGCCTCCCTCACAGTCTCCCCTTTTTCCTGGAAAAAAACAGCGCAGCAACGTCAAGGTCGCCCGCCCATGGACTCTGCGACAGCATCTCGTGTCCTGCCCTTACTAATACGGTTCCGTTTGTCCAGGAAATTCGCAGCATCAGCGACTACACGACCACCCTCTTCAAGCCTCGCCTTTCTACCGATGTGTCGGACGACCATGAGCCCAGCCGCGCTGCCTGCCCATCGCCCGAAGGCCATTCACAACGTTTGCGACGCCTGCGAACTCGGTACACCAAGCGAACCAGGCCCATGACGAGCATGAACGTGACAGATACCTCTTCCGCCACGGCGCCCCTGCCGCAAGTACACGCTTCCACCGTCGTGTCCAGGCCTCTTCGAGGATTCGGTCGGTCGTCCACGCCGAATGCCCTATCTGATAAGCTTCGCCGCTCCATCGTTCAAAGCGGCGGCAGGGTCTTAGATCCCGAGGTCGGCAGCGCTACTGGCGGCGGCCGCAGCTTTGACACTCATCGTGGCACCGGTGAACAACCTGATGGAGGGAATGACGGCTTTCTGGCCACCCCGACCGCATCGGAACTAGTCGGCACGACCTCAGGCCGATCTTCTCATCGGCGCTCACTACACCTGGATCGGCTGCAAACCTCGCCGTCTGACAGGGCTCTAAGCCTGTCCCGCCAGGGTCTTCGTGACAATGCCGCGAGCCCTTCCGGCAGCGACTCCCTCACCACCTTTAGAAGCACCGTGGCTACGCCTCCCATCACCGACGCTGACGCAACGCCCTTTGCAGATGCCGATGCCGACGAGTCTTTGCGGCAGTCTGTTCGTGCTCTGAATCACCGGCCTGCCATAGACAACGTCGCTACCCAGGACGCTAGTCTACCCAGCCCCAGACTGTCCCCGACCCTGACGACTTCTCAGCCAGTCTTGGCCGATCCTGATGAAGATGGGGACAGCTTCCGGACGGCTCTCACCGACCGCGGCTCCTCCTGGAACGACGACTCTCAGACGAAAGTGAAAAGTGAGGATGCGGACGTCGACCCACGTGACGAGATGGACGCTACTTCCTTGGACAAGTTTTGTCCGTGTGCAGCTTCTTCGCAATCTCCTGTTACCCTGGACATGCAAACGCTTCTCGAGGCTTTCGATTCCATGAAAACAGAGATGAAGACGTTTATGATGTTCCAGTTTCTCCGCCGGTGCCCTCGTGCGACCCTACGTGTCGTGGCAGATGCCGTCAATCCCGCGCTGAAGTGCGACATCCTCTTTCAGCTGCCTCTGGAACTTGCATACCACGTGCTTTCCTACCTCGACTGCCAGACACTGTGCCGTGCTGCCCAAGTCTCCAAACATTGGCGCAACATTGTGGACCGCAACGAGACGGGCTGGAAAGAGCTCTTCGACCACGACGGATTCACGCTCGCCCCGGGCGAGCTGGCCAAGGCGATTGCCCAAGGCTGGGGTTGGCAAGATCCAGTGGGTGATACGGGATACGAGAGGGACCTTGGCATGCACGACCGGCTGACCTTGTCCGACTTCGACCTCACCCGGAGCCTGCGCCAGGATACCATGCCATCGAAGCCGAGGACCTCGAAGCGGAAGCGCGGACTCAATACGTATTCGGTGTCCGAGCGCTCAAAGCGCCGGGCCGCTACCGTCCAGAAACCGACAAGCTTTCGAGCGCAGGTGGCGCAGTCCGAGGCCAGGCAGCACAAGTCTGAGGGTCCGCTGTCTGCCGCCAACGCGGCCGCGGCCGCGGTCTCCGACCCTCAGCTGGGCTTGGCCAGTCTCCGCCAGCTGCACTTTTTCAAGTCACTCTATCGACGGCATTATATGATTCGACAGAGTTGGATCAACGGCAAGGTGAGGCCGTCGCACCTGGCCTTTGCCGCACACCCTCGTCACGTCATCACTTGCCTGCAGTTTGACGACGACAAGATCATCACGGGGAGCGATGATACGCTGATCCACGTCTACGACACCAAGACGGGCGTGCTCCGCAAGAGGCTCGAGGGCCACGAAGGCGGCGTCTGGGCCCTCCAATACGAAGGCAACATACTCGTGTCCGGCTCCACGGATCGATCGGTGCGTGTGTGGGATATCGAACGAGGACTTTGCCAGCAGGTGTTTTATGGGCACACCAGCACCGTGCGCTGTCTCCAGATCATCATGCCGACCCAGACGGGCAAAGGCCCCGGCGGTCGCGCCGTGATGCAGCCGGAGAAGCCGCTCATCATCACAGGATCGCGGGACAGTCAGTTGCGGGTTTGGCGCCTGCCCGAGGTCGGATCGCGCCGCTACATTCAAACGCACCCCCCGGTACAGGAATCCGAATGCCCGTATTTCATCCGCGTCCTCAGCGGCCACACGCACTCGGTCCGAGCTATTTCTGCTCACGGCGACACGCTCGTCAGCGGCTCCTACGACAGCACGGTTCGGGTTTGGCGCATCAGCACCGGCGATGCTTTGCACGTGCTTTGCGGCCATGCGCAGAAGGTATACTCGGTCGTTTTGGACCCCAACCGGAACCGCTGCGTCTCGGGCTCCATGGACTCCCTCGTCAAAATATGGGACCTCGCTACGGGGACTTGCCTTCACTCCCTCGAAGGACACAACCTCCGGGTCGGGCTACTCGACCTTCGTGATGAGCGGCTTGTGTCCGCGGCGGCAGACTCGACCCTTCGCATATGGGACCCTGAAAGCGGTCGGTGCCGGCACACGCTGATGGCCCATACGGGGGCCATAACCTGCTTCCAACACGATGGGCGGAAGGTGATTAGCGGGAGCGAGAAGATGGTGAAGATGTGGGATGTTCGAACTGGAGAATGCGTCCAGGACCTGTTGACGGACTTGAGCGGCGTGTGGCAAGTCAAGTTTGACGGGCGGAGATGTGTGGCGGCCGTACAGCGGGATCAGCTCACTTATGTCGAGGTCGGTTCGAAGCCGTGTATGCCCTCGGACGAGTATCTTGACTGACCAGCGCAGGTCCTGGATTTTGGCGCAATCCGAGACGGTGGGCCGGCGGAGGAACTGGGCAAGCGCATCCTCGTCAACGAGCACGAGGTGCGAGGGATTACGGAAGACGCCATGGCCTGAAAAAATCCAGTTCGGTCTGAAATCGGTCTGCAGACGGCATCGGCGAGCGGTGGATGAGACACGATGAAGAATCACGTCGACTTGAGTACGGACCAGGCCAACGACCTGAGGATTTCGACGCATAGCCCGGCGTGGCCAGAGGCGATAAGTCAACTAATAAGAGGATGAGACACGTAAAGCAAGGCCCAAGTTGTAGGCGGCCACGAAGAAATGAAACGAATTTCAGCATATGTGGGAGGATGAGTAGTCCCAGTTGTTCCCTCGTGCAAGCGACTCGGTTTTGAGGTGACGGGAGCAGGCGGCCAAACTTGGCGAGAAGCGAGTTTTTGGTTTCTCTTTCTTTCTCTTGGTACACATTCATACACGCTGGGTCGTGCTCACTATACTCTCTGCCAGCGATGAGCGATACGGCCAGAGTGGGTTATCCGGCGTCGCTGGGTCCTCGGGGTCGGCAAGCCGGAGAAATAAGAAGCTGGCTGGTGGAGCTGCGGGACACCATGGGCCAGGAGTCGGAAGATGGCTATGGCGCGAACAATAGCATGTGTACAGACTGGGACATGAACTTGACACATTTACAGTCTGTAGGATGGCCGGCTTGGTGCAAGGGGGCAGGTATCAACTATGCGATGTGTTGTAGAAGATGATGTGCGGGCGTCCTGGTGAGGCTCTCATATGGACACTTGCCACTACGCGCGGGACAAGACGAGGCCAGACGAATACAGATGAAGCTGCGCCCCAGCTGTAAGCGGCAGGGCCGGGCTACGGACGTCTTAGAGACGATGACGGGCGGGAAGAGGCCGGGAGGGAGAGGCGCCGATCTATCGACATTTGCAGGTTCTTGGCGGGGTCGAATGACGATGGAGGAGCCCAGTCGTGGGCGAGAATGCGTCGATACATCATAATTAAGAGGGTCAAGTGTCAATATCCGGCCGTTTGAGGGGGGAGGGGTTGGGCCGGATGGATGAATGGGATGGACTGGACGGGGCGGGAAGCTTCGGATCGTTCCGCGATCTACCCGGGTCCACGGCAGAACAAGGCGCGAGACGCCTGGGGGATTGGCCTGTACTCTGACTGAATGGTGAGTAAGCCGGGAGGCCCAAGGGAACACCAAGGTAAAGCTGATTAGGGGCGGGGGGTGTTAGACGAGCGAGGGCGCGGCTCACGAGTTCGGTTGACGTGGCGCGAGAGTAGACAGAAATAGTGGGGGGGCTGGCTAGACCGGGCCACGACAGACAAAGGGCAAAGAGCAAGGGGGAATGGGAAGGAGGCATGCCCAACGAACGGGGGGAGAAGAGCCAGTGCCTGCGGGATGCTAAGCCGCACGGATATGGAACACGTCTTGTTTTGCACGCATCATCATGCACGCGCGCCTGACGACGAGGCCAGGTGACGACAAAGCGGTTGGGGAGGACGCGCTTATGCGGGCCGGCGCCGTGAGCTGGGAGCTGCGTCGGCTGGGTCTCAGCGACGGGCATCGTCGTCGTCATTGCCGTTTGGGGGGGCCCTAGAAAGAGGAAATCGCTTTCTTTCTTTCTTTTCTTTCTTTTTTTCCCCGTGCGTTTACGTGTGTCAGCGGCCGTCGTCTACCGCGGGCCTCGCTTTTCTCCCCTCTTCGCTCATCTCTGCTTAGCGCTTCGTTGCGCCCCTTCCCTCACCTCGGGCCCGGGATTCGAATTCGACTGCCGAACCAACAGCAGGCAGACACACACGACGACATATGACAGCCGTCGGCGGGCCCCTCTAACTAAGGCGTCTCCCCACGGACGGGGGGAGAAAGAGGAGGGGGCAGGTGAGAGCCCGGGAGAGAGCCCATGTCCGGGTCGCCCAAGGGGTAGGTAGTGAGGGCGCCCTGGAGCCCGACGTGGGCGGTCTTGTTGCTTTGCATAGCGGCGAGGCCAGGGGAAGGGGAGGGGGAGTCTTTGACGCTCGCTCTCCAGCTTGCTCGTTACCCGCTGCCCGCCTCTGCCCTCTTTGCTTTGTATCCACGATCCAGATCTGAAGACGCTGCCTTGTTCGACCTCGATTGTCACCTGCATCTCCGGCTCATCGGTGGACTTGTCATCTCATCCATCCAGCGCGAGCCGCCCTTGAACAGGCTCTGGCGATTCCTGCCTGACAAGGGGAAAAACCCCCCCAAAAAAACGTAAAGAACAACCTCGAGGCCCTTTCCGAGGTATCCAGCACGGCGCCGAGCCAGCCGCGGGCCGGGACGTATCGCAACCCGTACGCGGAGACGCTGCCTCTGAACGTGGCGCTGTCTCATCTAGATGTCTCGTATGCGCAGCCGCGCGCCCAGCGGCTCATTCGCAAGGTCGAGGGCCTCCTGGACGAGGCCCACTGCCTACAGCACTCTGCCACGGCCATCATCAAGCACCTGCAGGCCAAGCCCGACGCTGCGGCCGAGGTGGCGCTGACGCTGGCGGACCTGTCGTCGACCGTGGCCAAGATGTCGCCGTCGCTCGTCGGCCTGCTCAAGGGCGGGTCGCCCGCCGTGTTCGCCCTGCTGGTCTCGCCGCACTTTCTCATCGGCACGGGCATCGCCGTCGGCGTCACCGCCGTCATGTTCGGCGACTGGAAAATCGTCAAGAAGGTGCGTGAAGCCCAGGAGCCGCGCAAGGCCATGACACTCGAAGGTGTGCCCAACGACCGCCCCGCACCCCTGCGCACGCAGAGCGATCACGGGCCAAGCGTCGATGAGGCCCTCGTCGTCGACGATGAGCTGAGCACCATCGAAACCTGGCGCCGCGGCATCATGCCCCCTGACGTCGACGACGAGAGTACCGATCTGGAACTCATCACGCCCGAGGCCGACCGCGCGACGTGGCGCGACAAGCTGGACAAGAACGACGTGGACGTCAGGTCACGCCGCAGTGCCAGGACGCACCAGAGCAGCGGCAGCAGCCACAGAACGCACAGGTCCTCTTCCAACAAGGACAAGGACAAAGAACACGGCCTGGACAAGAGGAGCATCGACTCCCGCATCAGTAGACGGTCCGACAAGACCAAGAGCAAGTCTTTGCCCAGGGCCACCGGAGACGGCTCCAGCAACGGCGACGTGTTCCGCGCCAGGCCAAGATATGGGGACAATATGCTCAAAGCCATATTCAAGGGCAAAAAGGATAAGGAGGCGAGTAGCAGAAGCAGGCGAGACCTGGTCCGCGTATAGAGCAGGGGGGTTTTAAGGGGTTGCGCTCTGGTTCTTGACGAGTTCAGATGGCGGGTAATACGAGAGTGGCGATGCATATAAAATTGGTGGATGTCAGGTGTTGAACGGCTTTCGGATAATTTTGGCCTTGAAATGTATGTATGTTGATTCTGGGCGTTGTCGTCTCCATCCGTGTTTACGCATATGCCCATGATGACGACGCGGCTCACCCTATGATATATGGTGTTTTTTGGAATTGATTTACATGCAGACGTCCTCGGCGTCTCAAGTACGTGGCTGAAAGGGGGGGTTGTCATCACGATGGAAAAGCCGGGGGCTTCCTGACAACATTGAGCATGCATGCCATGCCAAAAGGGTCGCCGCGAATGTGAACTCCAGTGCCACCAAGCCGGGAAAATATCAGCGGGGTCTTCGCAGGTGTCAAGTGCAGCACGTCTGTCTTGGCGGCGCGTTGCGGCGTTTCCGTAGCCCAGAAGCCCAAAGTTGGCGTTGAAATCCATACCGGGGGGAGGCCTGATCTCGTCGGATGGATGCGACATGCGACATGCGGCAGCGGCAGCAGCAGCATCTATTGGGCAAGGGAGACGCGATCGACAGCGTGATACGAGGCGCAGAGCAACCCTGGGCAGGCGAGAGAGAGAAAGAAGAGAAGAGGAAGCCAAAAGATGGCCAGCGCCCTCGTCACCAACCCCCTCTCGAGAAACATCATCTCGCGAGCCTCCTCCGGTCCCCTCGCCCCCTTTGTCACGGCTCGCCATGCTCCTCCAGACTCTTGGGCACCTCGTCCTGGCGGCGCGCCTGGCGGGAGCCACGTAGCCAGGCGGACCTTGGCGAGGCCTGAGCTCGGTCGCCGCCCAAGCGCAGCATCTGGATCAAGAAGACTCGGCGTCGACGGCGTCGGACGAGCCGAAATTCAAGGCCTACAACCTCTCGGTGCCCGTCGACCACTTCCACGACGAGGCCCGGTACGAGCCGCACTCCAGCGAGTCCTTCAACCTGAGGTACTGGCTCGACGCTTCAAGCTACAAAGACGGCGGTCCCGTCATCGTCCTGCACTCGGAAGAGGCCCCGGGCGAGGAACGACTGCCCTATCTCGAATACGGCATCACGTCTATGCTGAGCAAGGCGACGCACGGCATAGCCGTTATCCTCGAGCATCGCTACTACGGCACCAGCTTCCCGGTGCCGGACCTGACGGCACACAACCTGCGCTTCCTTTCGACGGAGCAGGCGCTGGCCGACAATGCCTACTTTGCTCACCACGTGCGCTTCGCGGGGCTCAAGCACGTCAACCTGACTTCGGAGCACGCGCCGTACGTCATCTACGGAAGCTCCTATGCCGGGGCCGTCGCCGCCTTCACCAGGAAGCTGTATCCCGACGCGTACTGGGGCGCCATCGCGTCCTCGGGCGTCCCCGCTGCCGTCGACGACTTCTGGCAGTACCTCGAGGCCGCACGCCACTTCGCCCCCGGCGACTGCTCGCCTACGACGCAGAAGCTCACGCACATCGTCGACACCATGCTCCTCCGGTCACGATCGGGCCCGCGCAGACGAGATCAAGGGCCTGTTTGGCCTCGGCGAGCTGCACGACGACGAGTTCGGATACACCATCGCCGGCGGCATCCTCGGTCTCCAGGGCAGCGACTGGAATACCGCCAAAGACTCGCCCGCCTTCGGCACCTACTGCGCCATCGTCACCTCCGACGCCTCCCTCTTTGCAAGCACCGCCCACCTGGGTCCCGCCGTCGAGAGGGCCGTGGCCGATGCGGGCTATGACCCGAGCCCGTAGATGGGGTACTTCATCACCGGCTCTGGCGTGCCCCGGGACTTGCTGCCGCTCATCTCCCGGGCCGTCACGCTCGAGTACGCCAGCGAATACTGCCCGCGCTTGTTCAACCTGACCGAGCGGCCGGACGTCAACGTTGTCAATAAGCTGGGCGGCTACAACCTCAGCTACCCGCGGCTCGCCTTCATCGACGGCGCCCAGGATCCGTGGCGCCAGGCTTCGCCGCACGCCATGGGCCTCGCCGGCCGTCCGTCCACCACCCGCGAGCCCTTTATCCTCATGGATCCGGGCGTGCATACTGGGACGAGCAAGGCGTCCAGAATGCATCTGACGTTCGCGCCGGGCTGCCGCCCAAGCAGGTGGCCGACGTGCAGAAGCAGGAGGTCGACTTCGTCAAGGCCTGGGTCCAGGAATGGCATGACACTAAGAAAAGGCATGGCGAAGGGAAATTCCGCGGGCTACAAGTTGTAAAGTCGGAGTTTTTTTTGGGGGGGTTTTGCATCAGCTCCATGACCGCCGCATCAAGACGCGCGTCCTGGTCAGAAGGCAACCATTTCCGACTTGCATGGGGGCAAAACGTCACATGCCAAGGCCTTTTTTTCTTCTTGGCGACGCGGCTGGTTACGTCGATAGAGGATGCGCTTCAGGCCTTGGCAGGAGGTTCTACAAGACGATCTAGGCTTCATCCTTCCAAATAGCATCAAGAAGAAAACAAAAGCCTCAGGCACTTCTGTCGGCCACGGGTCGCCGGGCAAAGTCCATGGTTGTCGTGTGGGCTCCGCCGCCCCCGCTCTTGTGCGAGACTAATGGCCGGGCGGCGGCCCAGCGGCTCGGATCCAAGCCCGGAGATGGAGAAAAGTGGGGGGATAGGGGCGCTTCGTATTCGTGTACCCCGATCTCCCCCCGCCCTCCCCCTCCCTCTGCAACGGAGCCTCGAAGGGTTCGGGCAACGCATCGGCGACGGACCTCGTCAACGTGACTCCTGCATCGCCCGCATCCGGAGCCTCGAAGCCTCGACCCGCGCCGCCGCCTTGCCTTCCGCCGTACCGTCTGCCATGCCGCTGCCGCTGCCACTGCAAGCCCATCCATCCAGTCGCGGCTCGCCGTCTCCGGGCGTTTTCTCGCCGCCACGCCGTCGTCGTCGCCGCCGCCGCCGCAGGCACGTCTCAGGCGCGCCGGGCCCAGACCGTGTTTCACGGCCCGAGTCGTCGAAGCAGCAGCAGCAGCAGCGACATCGCCGAACCCGCCCCCGCGGCCGCCGACGCCCATCATGACGACCAACACACCGTCCCGGCCATCCGCCAGGTCCTCGAGCGGAGACTCCGGGCCGGGAAGCTCGTGGCCGGCATCGGCGCCGCCTCGGATAGCGACATTTTTAAGGGCTTGGTACGTCGTCTTTGCTCCTTGTCCTCGGGCCCTCTTCCCTTGGACTCATTTCAATCCAAGCAAGCAGGAAAACCGAGCGCAAAGCGCTGGGACCGTGCGTTGTCTCACCGGATGTGATGCCATGCCTCGTTAACCTTTTTTCCTTTGTTTCTCCTTTTCTTCCGCTAGATCATTTGAGCCGGGAGAGCCTCGAGAGGAAGCCGTGTACGCTCAAGCAGGCGGCCAAGCACCTCAAGAAGCCGGGCTTGATCTCGCTCAGCGGAGGCCTGCCCTCCAGCGAGCTTTTCCCCTTTGCCCAGCTCGGCATGAAAGTGCCCCTGCCGCCTTACTTCTCCGAACGGGAGACGCTGGAACAGGGTCATTTGATTCTGGTCGACAAGTACGGCGTGCGCGACGGCAACGATACCTACGACCTCTCCATCGCCCTCAATTATGGCCAGTCCACCGGCTCCACCCAGATGATGCGCTTCCTCACCGAGCATACCGAGATTGTCTGCCGCCCCCCCTATGCTGACTGGCACATCTGCCAGACCATCGGCAGCACCGGCGCCCTGGAACAGGCCCTGAGGATGTTCTGCGAGAGGTACCGCGGCGACTCCGTCCCGACCGAAGACTTTAGCTTTTCTACCGCCCTCGAGACCATAGCGCCCCTGGGCATAGGGCCTTTGGCTGCGCCGCCGACGACCAGGGCCTGATGCCGGACGCCATGGACCACCTCCTCACTCACTGGGACCCCGACGCCCGGGGCGGCGCGCGCCAGCCTCATCTGCTCTATACCGTGCCCTCGGGCCAGAATCCGACCGGGGCGACCCAGGGCGCCCAGCGGCGACGGGAAATCTACCGCGTGGCCCAGAAACACGACCTCTTCATCCTCGAGGACGACCCCTACTATTTTTCTCCAGATGTAACCGTATGCAGGCTGCGGCCGGTCCGACGGATCCGGCCAGGCCATCATCAACGACTTCTTGGCCTCTTTGGTCCCGACCTATGTCAGCATCGACGTCGACGGCCGCGTCATGCGCCTCGACTCCCTGTCCAAGGTGCTTGCACCCGACTCGCGTTTGGGCTGGGTCGTGGCGTCGGAGCAGATCATCGAGCGATACCAGCGCCACGCCGAGGTGGCCAGCCAGGGTCCGGCCGGCTTTTCTCAGATCCTTTTGCACAAGCTCCTCGACGAGACCTGGGGCCACCAAGGCTACCTCCGCTTGCTCATGCACCTCCGCCTCCATTACACCAAGAAGCGAGATGCCCTGCTGGCGGCCTGTGAGCGCCATTTTTCGCCGCACATTGTGACCTGGACCCCGCCGGCGGCCGGCATGTTTGTAAGTTTGCCGTCTCCCCCCCCCTTTGCCTTGTGCCCTGACCGCGAGCGCGCACACGCACACAGCTGTGGCTCAAGGTCGACCACACGCGACACCCGCGCGTCGACCAGCTATCTATCCTAGACATGGAGCAAGAGATATTCAACCTCTGCGTCGACAGCGGTGTCCTCGTCGCTCGCGGCTCCTGGTTCCTGACGGAAAAGGACGAGGCCCTCCCCGGCCTCTACTTCCGCACCACCTTTGCTGCCGCCGACGTCACCGCCATGGATGTCGCCATTAAACGTCTGAGCGAGGCCCTGCGCCGCAGCTTCTCCGCATAGACGATGCCCCTCGAAAAAAAGGGGGAGGAGGCATGTTTCGCGGACCACGGCGGGATGAGGAAACATTCCACCGCACGCCGTGACGTACGGAAGGAACAGGATAAACGAGCAAGACGGGCAATGCTGCCAAGACTCGGGCGGATCCCGCCACTGCGCAATGGATAATTCGCTGACCGGAGGGTTGACTGATTTGTGCATCATGTACGTGTAAGTTTGGTTGCGCCTGGTTCACTTCAAAACAAACAGGTCCGCCTCATTGCCTTTCTCACCAAAACCCAAAAACCCCCCCTCAAAAAAAGACACCTCAAGACCCGAATGCGCCATGCCGCGCCCTACGGGCTAGGTAGTTGTGCCAGGACTCGTCCAAAGGACCCTCCCTCCCTGGGCCTGCCGCCACGGATAGACATGTGTGACGCGAAGCATCAGACCTACCCGCCGCCTCCCATCCTCATAGGACAACGCTAGAAATGGCCGGGACAAGACCAAAGTCCCAGGCAAGGCGCCCTATCTAGCTTCCATGATGCAGTCGTTGGCTTCACCTTGGGTGCAGAAAACCATCTGCACCGGCATAGCCCTCACGCCACGTTCTACCATGCGCTCTCGCATTTCGGCCAGCCGCTTGCCCGCGTCGATCAGGCTACGGTTTCGTCCCGCCCGGTCGGTCCAGCCCGACCATAGCACCTCGCCGGCAGCGCTGGCCCGCGGCCAGAGGAGCGTGTCCAGGTTGGTGCTGTCGACCGTCTCGCTCCACAAGGCTACCTCGCCGCCCAGGACGAGCTTCGCGTCCGCGCCGGGCAACAGTTCGGCTCGAGGGTCGTGCGAGCACACGAGCTGCCAGCTCTTGATAGGACCATACCAGTCGTTGAACAGGTATTGTGCCCGATATGCCGGTCCGTTGTCGAAAGTGAGCCACTGGCCCCGGCCGCAGTCGAGGTACTGGAGTGCACAGAGAGGCGTCAGTTTGCCATGGACTCGAGCCGTCCTACGGGCCACGACCGCTTATCCAAAAATTGTAATTGCTGTCGACGACTCGATAGCCCTTGGCCACCAGCTTTTAGACGGCACATTTGCCCATCCAGGACTGGACGACGGTTTCGGCTGGCGGCAGGGTCTGGTTCCATTCCGTAATCATCTCCTCCCAGACGATGGGCTTCAAGCCGGCCTTGCGGACGTGACCGTGGGCGTGGTCCAGGAATTTGCTGAGCAAGGGGCTGATTACAGCTGAATCGTTGCTCCGGACATCAGGGTCCAGCATCGAGTCGTTTTTGTTGAGCTCATCACCGCCGGTGTGAAAGTAGCTCGAGTAAGGGGCGACACGCGGCAGGAGATCTCCAAACATGGTGTCGAGGAAATCGTACACCTTGGAGCTGTTCATGCGGAAGGCGCCGCATGGAGGCTCGGTACAGTACCACTGCCAGGGATATTCATTGTAGGCGGTGATGAGATCGGGATAGGCGAGTTGGACAACGCCAATGTGCCCGGGCATGTCGATCTCAAGGATGACCTCGACGCCGCGATCGGCGGCGTACTTGTTGATGGCCTCCAGGTCGCCGGCCGAGTAGATCAAATCCTTGCTGTAGGTGCCCTTGGCAGCCAGTTCCGGCAGGGCAGGGATGTCAAGCGGCCACGACTGCGAGTCGGTGACGTGCAGGTGCAGCTTGTTCATCTTGTTCCAGGCCATGGCGTCGATGGTGCGCGTGATGTCTCGGACGGGGAACCAGTTGCGAGCTACATCTATGAGAACGCCGCGATGGGGGTAGACGGGATAGTCGACCATGGTGACGGGCGCCATGGGTGTGTAACGCTCATTTTCATGTGCCGTGAGTGGTGTGCCAAGCTTTGACGTTGTGGAGAGGCTGGATGCCGGGGCCGTGTAAGAGGCAGCAAGCTCAAAGCTGCTGCCTACCTACCTTGTTGGGCAGGTGGAGTGTGGCAATACGGGCACTGTGTAGATATGGAGACACGGCGGGGTTTCGGCCTTGCAAGTCAGATAGACCACGGTCAGATCAATATACGCAAAGGAAGCATGGACAAAGCATGCCCCAGCATGAGGCCGACGAGTATAGCCAAAGCGGTAGCCCGGAGGCTCCCTGGACTCGTTGCAGATCGAGAGGCTTGGCAAATGCTTGGCAGAGGCTTTCGTCCATTCCAGGCTCTGGACCAGGGTTGTTTTTTTTTGCGCGGCGTTTTCGTCTGGCGTTACCGTGTCAAGAGATGGGCCAACAACTGTGTGGAGTAACAAAGTACGCTGGTCTCGAGGGCGGCAAATATAGTCGACTAATAGGCAGGAGGCGACGAGGCATAGACTCCTCGACTAGCTAGGGTGTGCAATGACCTTGCAGCCGGAGCAGGGCAACGTTACCTTGCATCTTGGGCAAAGCAAACGCGCTTTTTTGGGGGCAGATGTGATTAGTAGAGGGCAAGCAGATAAAGGGCATACACGCCCGCGCGGCTTGGGGCGTAGCCGTGCCCAGTTCTTCTGTCGTCCGACTGACTGCCTCGAGCGCATTTCCAGCCCGACGTGCGTGCCCGCCGTCGAGAGCAGGCACACCACCTACTCCTCTGACCATCATCCACCAGCCGCGTCTAAAAGAAGCCTCGAGAAAGTTGGGTACGTAGACGGCTTCCCGCCTTAAAAATCCGCCCCTTGCTTGCTTGTCTCTTCAGCAGCCCCGGCCGCACGTGCGTGATGCCACTACCGCCTGTCACGTAGAGATGCGGAAACGATCGACGACCTCTGTTTCACCTGTGACTGCGAGGAATGGTCAACGTCAGAGTAGGTCGCACCTCGCAGAGTCGACTTCAACTATGCACAAGGCATTGCTGCGCCAGAAGGACGTCAAGACTAACCCACGCACGCACGAAATCTATCATGATGACTAACGTGCAAAATCTTCCACATCTGGCCAGAAAGACACGAGCAGTCTGTCACCTGACTCGCGCTTCTCCCTCGAGGTGATGTGGAGATGCTTCTCCGGCGCTCTCAGGAGCTCGTTGGTGACGAGTCCTTAGACGCCATTCCGCGAGGTATTGCAAGAAAGCGTGCCAAATGGTACCGAAAGGACCTCCTGCAACGCGGCACGGGGCTCCTCGTTGGAAAGAGAGTTGCCCATGGAACTCTTATCTAGCTCGAGTCGTTTTTACTTGAGAAAGCGGAGGAGGCAGATTATTCACCCAATAACCACATGGCCCGTATGTATCTGTATGTGACGAGACGTGCAAGGGAGTCGCGGAGATGATCAAATCTACGTAGCAACACTTGCGGCCCAAATCTTCTGCACGGTCATGTTAGTCGCAGCCAAGTTTGATATTGATGTCAGGAAATTCGACGTAATTGGAGCGTTATTGAATGCTAGCATGAGCAAGCGAGATCAGCCTTTCATTTTGAAGTTGCCATTACGCTGTGTAAATTTTACAGAATAACAGACCCCCGACAACACAGAAGAGGCTAAGGAAAGGGAGATAAGGGCCGGGGGGGCAAGCACCAGAGGGCGAACGATCATCCCGTAGATTTCCCAGGCAGAAGGAAATCATTTCTCTTATGTATATAAAAGTCACGTTCCTTCGGCCAGAGTCGAGAAAAAGGAGCAGATCATCCTAAAAATTCACTTTTACAATACACCTCTTGGAACGTTGGTCAGTCCGTTGCTTCTTTCATCAGAAACGGTAGCCAGTCCGTGAGCCCCTGGGAGGAATAGCCAATTCCTGTCCCGCAGCAGTAGAACTCGGCTTCCTTCCTCCGAGGCAGACCCCAGCGACGGTTGCCGAGTCAGACAACGTTCTACGGGCTTCCAGAGTCTCTGCTGCCCTGATACGATGAGATGCCAAGACCCCCCAAAGAACAAGATTAATTTGGCACGAGTGAGGAGCCCTGTGTCTTCACAATCGGCAAGATTTTTCTTCTCATCAAGTTACGTCGATGTCCTGATTTTCTCGCCATGTGGGCACTTCTTGTGCTCCGAACTCGGAGCCGATGCCATCTCCGTGAATAGGAACCCAAGTGGCATCTCGGCATCAGAGTCCTTGTAGGCTGTCCACACTACAAGGTTTTCTTCTTTTAAATCGCATACATATACAAAATCGTCCGCAGATTTGACACTTGACTAGTCGACCACGGCACCATCGGCAGCCCCCCGAATCGCTCGGATCAAATGGCCGTAATAAAATCAAGAAAAATTAGGAATATGCACATGGAGGGACCTGAAAATCCACAGTGCCTATCACTCCACTGCTCAGGTCACGAAAACACATCTCACCCTCTTCCCAGTCCATCAGTGCCGTGGGAAGGAGTGAGATGAGTTGATCGCTCCTTTTCCCGCAACTCAAGAGTCGGGGTGAAACCATCCAAATCTCTATAGAAACAAAATGATTCAAAGGAGCGAAAAAGGCCGAGCTCTAGACCTGAAAACTGCTGCGATTCTTGGACCTGAAGATACGTCAGAGGGCGGCTGCGCGGTCAAGAGGGTGCGCGGTTATATGTACGTACTTGCACTTCGTCGAGGTACTTAGTCGTCGGAATCTCCAGTGGACCCACCCAAGGTCAGCGCCTGCTAATATCTACTCTTATTGGCTAGGAGCTACGGAGGTTTGCTCCACTTGCCGAGGTTGACAAGCCTCTGGGATTACCAGTCCTCCTTGCTGTCCTCACAACGACGGAATACCTTGGCGGTTGCATCCAGCCGTCAAAACAAGGATATAAACAGCCAGAGCCGGAGTTTCGAGCAATTTAAATGATACTGAAAATCTCCCATCAGCATCATCAGCATTACATATAAATGTCTCCCAGTGTCACGAGAGTCGCACTGAGCCATGCGGTCTCCGGCGCAGCTGGCACGGCCGCGTCAACGGCAGCCGTCTTTCCCATCGACCTAGCGACCACGCGACTCAAGGCGCAGCGATTAACACATGGTTATAAGCAAAATTATGGCCTCTGGAACAGTCTCAGGTCCATTGTTGAAAATGAGGGCGGCAAATCAGCACTTTATACCGGACTCGGCCCGAGCGTGGCCAAGTCCGCGATGGATAGCTTCCTCTTCTTTGGTTTCTACAGCTACTTACGCAGCCGCAGTCGCCACCCAGGCGTCGTGCGGGAGCTTGCCACAGGTGCCATTGCCGGAACCTGCGCGAGGTTCCTGACCACACCCATCTCCACCGTCGTCACTCGCCTGCAGTTATCGGCGCAATCCAAGACCTTGCTCCATACCCTGGTCGAAGTTTACAGCGAGGCCGGTATTTCGGGCCTCTGGTCCGGATATTCGGCCACTCTCTTCCTCACCATGAATCCGAGTATTACCTTTTTTGTGAACCGCCGGCTCGCAAACCACATCTTACCCGCGCTAGAAGATGAGGATATCCCCATTGCCTGGGTTGCTTTCATTCTGGCAGCGCTAAGCAAGTCCATTGCTATTCTACTGACATACCCGCTCCAAATGGGAAGATTACGACTGCAAATGACTAGAGATTCTCACAACAACGCGTCGTTGACAGATGAAATGCCTCGACCCACATTTCTCCCTCTCAAGCTACTCAACAAGACGATCATTGGTGTCATATTTCAGATAATCCGTAGGGAAGGTAGTCGTGCTCTGTATGACGGCCTGCGGGGTGAGCTACTCACAGGCTTTCTCAGTCACGGCTTGACCATGTTCATAAAAGGCTTGGCCCTCCGTCTGGCCAAACGTCTGTGGCGCGTTTTGCAGTATTTAATTTACCGCGGACTGTACCCCAAGTATAAATCTTAATGACTGGCTACGTCACCTGCGAAAATGGCGATGCAACTGCTCCCACCGGACTTTCAAAACTGTTGCTCCTTTCTCTCGGTGCCCTTATGCCCTACGAGTTGTGGCTGCCAAAGCCGTAATTATGCTCAACATTGAAACGCAGTTCCGCACTTCGCCACCTTGTTAGAACCTCGTGCGGAGAAGCCTGTGCCTCCCGATTGTAGTCTCACCAAACCAGGCGGCAGCATCGCATCTGATTCCTCTGCCTGGGTCGGCCCAGGGACCAAAGGCTCGTCGCAGACATAGCATGTTGAGGGCATCCGGTTTTGCGACTCTGATTTTTCGCCCGACAAATACAGCAACTTTACGCAATTAATGCATAGAACATGACCACAGGCTCCCGCCATTACTGGTCGCCAAGAGTTGGAAAGTGTCTTCAAACAACATGGACAGGTTCGGTGACCTTGCGTAGAGGGTTCTGTGCTTTCAACAAAATGAATAGTGATCAGGTTGCGCATGGAAATAGGATGCAAGTCCTTGTCACGCGAAGAAGGGCATGTCGGTATGGATTTTTCTGTCTTGTCGCTCGATCGAGACTTGGCGTCGTAGGTGTACGATATCACTGGCGGCGTACGGATATTTTGTAACGATGACTTCGCAGCCTGAATCAGTTGTGAGCTTGCATAGCCTCTCACAAAGGAAGAAAGCGTTCAGGGTTGAAAAGCTTCATTGACCTCTTTTTCTTCAACTTCTGTTCGCACATTCTTCGCCCTCTCCGCTGAGGAGTGGGGGTTTCGTCTTTGTCAAAACTCAACTTCCGTTTTGACCCTGCAATGGTCAGTGCATTTGACAGAGCACCCGTCGTGGCGCTGTCTGGCGTGATTCGCTTGTCGGCGGGCTGTAAGCCAAAATGGGTTTTTTCAAAGTCGCGAATGGTTCTTTCCCGGTTCTCCTCGTCCTCTATAGCTGTATTCTGGCCTTGTTCCTTCTTCGCGGTCTGGTGAGCCCTCTCCGCTCGTCTGACTTTCTTTCCTTTGGCTCAACACATTTGCCAAGGCGCATTCGCGACAGAAAATATCTCCGCGTGGGCAAGCCACTGGATCTCTCGCAATGTCCAGACACAAGCCGCATGATCCAAACGGTAAAAAGGAATCGCGATCAAGGCGGGCGGAGTTGGAGGTCCAGCTCGCATTCGCCAGCGCTCGCTCGTAAGAGGTGAAGACGGGTCTGGAAGTGTTTCGCTTGCCTGAATGACGAATCAAACAGAAAATAATTAGCCTGCTGGTTCAGAACAGCAAACTTTCAGACTAGAAAAAAAGCCTCACTGTGTGACATGATTTCAAGGGAAACTCCATATGCATCCGGTGCGATTCGTGAAGATTTACGGCTACCGATGATGACTGAACGTCGTGTCGGCGGCAGGGCCCAAAGATGGTCACGTGATACTGGCTCAGCGCTCGAGGGTATTTTTGGTCGTGCTACCCTACAGTTATACCGCGGCCCTCGCCGCCGTTCTGTAAAGCAGGCGCGTTGCGTTACGGATTGGCCTGGACCAATAGGTACGAATGCTCCTTCAAACTGCGCGCCGCTGAGGTCTCTTTCAGGACTTACCTACGTATCTGGGCCTTGACAGCGAGGTTATGAAAGTTTGCGAACGCGCGACCCAACTATACACTATCCTGCACCCAGCAGTAAGACTTTCAAATGCAGATATCTCAATTGATCATAATTGAAAACTGAAGCTGAATACATCTCTAGATGGTATTTTTTTGTGATGAATATCTTATAAAATACCCCCTTGTTTGTCGTACTGCTGCCGGCCGACGCGGCATTGAGGCGACAAGACCGTCAAATAGGCTTTGTGGCAAGGCGTCCCACGCCAAAATTGATGACGCCTTCAATTTCGCAATTTCGGCCTTGTTTTTCTTTAGTTCCTGAATATTGGGGAATTTTTTTTGAAGATTTTCTTTTAGAGCGCTCCAAACGTGCTCGATGGGGTTGACATCGGGTGAGTGAGGCTGCCAGTCAATGTACGCAACCGCGTGCGACTGTAGCCACTCAGGCGTGTCACCAAAATTATGAATCCGCGAATTGTCTTGCTGGAATTGCCTCGTGCCGTCGTGTATGTGAAGAAGGCCCTCGGATAAAGCGGCTTGATAGCTCTTTGCCGTATATCCACTCCGTTTGGAGGTCTGGGCGCGCTCCATGACGACGAGCTTGGTGCAGCCGCCCTTCCAGATGCCTGCCCATACCATCATTGAGATTGTAGCCTTCCCATAGGCAGTTAAATTGACGATAGAGCAGTGGTACCTTTCTTGGGGGCTCGCTGAATACCCAGCTGCGGCGTCCGTTGCCCTCATTTTGCGCACTTGACCCATCGGAGAAGATGACCTACAGAGGATTTATTAGTCGTAGATGCCGGAAGTGACAGCTACTACTCAAAAGCTCGTACCTCCGTCAATTCGCCTTCTCTTTCGACAGTCTACAAGACCACTCATTGCGCCAGTAAGAGCCTTCCATGTGATCTGGCGTTTCCTTTTAATTAGAAGACGTATGTACCTGATCTCTGCTTCCGTGAGCTTCTTGGGGCGCTCTTTTTTTTGGCTGGATTTCGACTGCTTTGGTGTTTCTCCGCTGCTCGAAGATGTGATGCACTGTCGATGGTGTCGTAGTGAACTCACGCGTCACGGCGCGGTAGGAAAGACCAGAGAATTTCTGGCTATAAATCACAGCTTTCTGCATAGGAGTAGTGTGACAGCCTCTCTGGCGATTGGCGCTCAGCAAAATGCGCAGTAGCTAAGAGAACGGATCGCATAACGTTTCATGTACAGTTCCTTTCCAAAATAAACGCCTAATACCGATACTGGCAACCGCGGTCTGGATTAACTACTTCGTAGGCGTTTTTTGTTTGGGCACCCACGGCTCGTCTACAGGTCTGATTACTCAAAGTCACGTGGCAGCGCCTGCCCCCCTTGTTCAACGCAACAGTCCGATATTGACCTGGCTGCGGCTTCGCTCTGCTCACCTCTACGCACCGCTGACTTCTTGTATCCTCTGTCGGTCGCGATCGAAAATCATTCGACTGGCGTACCAAATGGATTGCATGGCATGTCCGTCTCCTATACAAGTCGGAAAAAATTGGTTCCGTTATAGTGGTGTGGAAGACTTACGCTACTTCATTGAGACGAGTTTTCTAAGTGTATCCGGCACGACGGGAAGCAATGGGCAGAACCGAATCGCCTGTTGCATACGCCTGCAGTGGTGCCTGCTTTTCCCAATGGTAAGTCCTGGCAGCTGCTCGTGAGGTGTGGAGGCCGTTTGATAGGCCCTCTCTTCGGGCGCCGGGTGTAGCTTCGCGAAATCTCTTCGTTGCTCAACTACCCGTCTTTCAAGTATGCCGAGATCACGAGTGAGGAGCCATTAAGGACTAGGGGAATTTTTTTCCTCATATAATGAAAAATGAAGAGACCATTATTGGCAGGTAGGAGTCATGCTTCGTTACTTGTATCGGCGATGACGATTCGCTCGTGGTCCCGGAAACTTTTACCTGCGCGATTTCGTACACTTGTTGGGCCAACGCAACAGCGAACATCGATTCCAGTCGCGGTACTCAAGATACTGACCTTTGGGTTTCGCCATCACGATACGTAGTGTTTAAGAAGGTATGAGTGATTGGTTTATCGATATATTTTCCATCATGCAGCACATAGAAATCCACGCGCGCCATTCTCCGTAGAGAAAACGGCGTAGGGACACCTTAACCGCATCCCCCGGCTCCACTGGCTCTGTGATAGGAATTCGAGCCAGGCAGGGTTAGCGCAACAGACCGATCTGTCGTGTCGCAATGCCGCTGAAGTTGCGTAGCAGTAGTCGAGGCTTCCGTCATGAGCGTGGTTGTGGATATATCACGTGCCCAGAGCTGAGTGTACACGTGCCGTGCCCGTCAGGGAAGCCCCAGTGGTGCCGGGCCGACATGGTTAACGTTCAACCGGAGCGTCTAATTCCTTCAACTGCCCGACGACCTTGGAAAGCTACGACTTTCTTGCAAAGCAAAGCGCTGTAGAGATGAGGCCTGATCGGTTGAAGCTTGCTGGCTCAGTCGCGACTTGGATCCTCAAGCCTGCAAATAAATAAATACTACCTAGCTAGTTAGGCTAAAAGACGTGACGCGACGATTAACACCTTAAGCTACCTTAACTCGCGGGCCATTATTTTAGCGGGGGGGCTCCAGTTTCGGGCACGCCCCCCGTTAATTAGTTAGTCAAATGCTGGATGATTCGATCGCTATCATCCCTTCACCCCAAACAAGTGGCCGAAACCGCCGAGCCTCGCCCCAAATGGCATCCCTAGACATTAAACAGCGCATGCCGACCTACTAGGGGGGCCTAATAAGTCGGCCCCCCGTGCTCGATCCTCTTGCACGGGGGGTCCGTTGACCAGGAAAGGGTTCGCTGACCGGGAAAGGATACGTAGCTACATAATATTACTGCCAATATGTACACAATCTGGAGTTCATCATCTTACGTGCAAACCTTCAATATATGCAACATATCTTGTCATTCTATGTTACTAAGAAAGTGACGCTACTATTGCGTATTAGACCTCCAAAACCAGTCTGTTGTCGTAAGCAGCGTTCTTTCGACGCGTTCGCAAGTCTCATTTTATTACATCAATTAATCCTCACAAGTCCAAATCAATCCCAATTCTTCTCAAAATCTAACAATTTCTTCTTGTGATGAGATAAATTCTTTCTAAAGATGTATTGATGCGGAAACAGGGAAACCAATTTTTGTGAGAAATACTGCAGAGAATCTCGAGACGCGTACTGTCGCTGCGGCAGAATTATATCACGAAGGTTATTTTCCCACGATCAAAGCTGCCGCTTCTGCACTCGTTGTTCCGTATAAGAGAATCTGGTCTCGCTTAAAGGGGCATAATACCGTTAGTGAAAATGGAGGCAACTTTACGCTGCTGCAGCCGGAAGAGGAGGCGGAAGTGATATGTTGGGCACATCGTCGGATTACTCAAGGCCACCACATCCAACGACGATCACTTTAACAGCACGCCAATGCGATTTTGCGGGGAAAATGTCGACAGACAAAGGCTTCAAGATCTTGGGCCCAACGTTTCATGTGACGGCATAGAGATATTTTCCACCGTCTCAAGGCAGTCTCGCGAGATGCTAAACGTAAGGCTATGAAAGACCGGGCTAGAATTGATGCTTTTTTTAAGTCTTGGTCAAAATTTATTCACGACCACAAAATCAATCGTGAAAATATTTGGAATTTCGATGAAACGGGTTTTATGGCTGGACATCTGCAGAAAGGCATGTTCCTCTGGACTTTTAATGAAATCGACAAGCCCGTTTTGACAGATTCGCGTGATCTTGTCTCCGTTACTTTGATTGAAGCTGTATCCGCTGCTGGAGCCGTGATTCCTTCATTCCTGATTCTTCCAGGCGTTCAAATCCCAGTTCGCTGGGTCAAAAACGACCTTGACGTTGATACGGTCATTGCGACCAGTCCAAAAGGCTACATCAATGACATGATCGCCATTGAATGGATCAAGCATTTTGAGATTCACACAAGGCCTGAAAACCCGACTGACAAGTGGCTGCTGCTTATGGATGGCTGTGACAATCATTATACCGAAGAGATGGTTCATTTCTGTCATGATCATCGCATTGAGCTCTTCCCCTTGTTGCCGCCGCATCTCACACACTATCTTCAGCCGCTGGATGTTGGAGTTTTCCGCTCTTATAAACACTGGCATCAACAAATATTATATCGCGAGATTGCCGACGGCGCCACTGATTTCAATAAGACCAATTTATTATATCATCTCCAAGAAATAGGCACGCAATCTTTCAAGAAACACACAATCCTATCTGCCTGGGAGAAATGCGGGCTGGTCCCTTTCAATCCAGCTGTGGTTCTTGATCAACTACAAGACGCGTTATCATTATTGGCTCAAGATGTTGATCAATTTGATGTTCCGGGCGCAGTAAGAGCCGGCTGTCAGCCTAGCGAGAATCTCTCTAGAGCGCTTGCCGATGTACGGACTCCGAGGCACACATCAGGCATCTTAGAGCCATTGACCCCGTCAGTTAGTCACGTCCTTTCGAAAGCAAGCAAGGCCGGGCGCATTCTCGCCTTGAATGGCATCCTAGCTACGGCGGAAATGGTCTCAATTAAAGAAAAGCAGATACGGCGATCGGCGCTTAGAGAAAGTGCCCAGATTGTTGGCCGCTTCGGCCCCTTGAGTATTCATGATGCTCGGGTGCGAGTGGCTCGCGATGAATATAACCGCCGAGCCTGCCAAGATGAAGCACGCCGCATGCAAAAAAAAGAGGTCTCGCGATGAATTCCCCTACATTCGCAGATGGATGCGCGATCTCAGAAGCGTTGTTCGGAATAGTATCACAAAACTGAAGCCAGCTGAGTTGAGACTACAGGGTGGCTTGAATAAGGCCGACCGTCGTGCGCAATTAGACGACCCAGAGCCACTATGTCTGAGATACCGCATTTTTCGCGAACTCAGGCATAATGGGAGGATTGCGAACAGCTTCACCTGGCCCAGTGACTATGATGATACTACGATCAAAGCAGCGTTATTGCTCGTCGCAGAACATCGTGGTCGCTCTTGTAACCGCAAGGAATTATCTTTGGAAGTTGACGGTATCGAAATCACGGAAATCAATTTCACAGAAAGCAGCAGCGGCGAGTTGGATGTTCTCAAAGTTGAGGAAGTTGATGAGGTCCTTGAAGATGCGGATGTCTTGATTTGAGGATATTCTTGTAAATATGGAATTGGTGTGGAGATGCTTGCACCTATTTAGGGGAAAGTAGGTACTTTCTATGCTGTTATTTTCTATGTGAAATCCACTTCTTCCATGTACCTTGAATTTCCCGGTCAGCGAACCCTTTCCTGGTCAACGGACCCCCCGTGCAAGAGGATCGAGCACGGGGGGCCGACTTATTAGGCCCCCTTAGTAGGGTGGGGGGCCGACTTATTAGGCCCCCCTAGTACATCATCCCCCCCGCTTGCAGTAGGTTTTTGGAAGCGGCTCTAGAAGCCCTCATACGTAAGTCACGTGACTACACTTAGGGCGTTCCCGAGGGGGGAAGGAGGGAATGCAATTGAGGATTGAGGCGCTCCTGTCCGGATCAACATTCTTGCGTAGTATTTCTACTTTGGATCGTTCGCACCTCTGAACAAAAGGCCAAGAGGCTAATCTTTTCAGGCCGTGGCCATCAGCCTCACGCCACGATGGCCTGCTCTCTCTTATCCTCTATCATGGATCTTTCACAGGCATTGCTCTCGCAGATGGCAGACAGCGCGACAAGAAGCACGTGGTCTACTCGAATGACATCCATCGATGCGGGCCATGACATCCCATCCGCCCCCCTTAAGACTCCGGTCAGGCTGGGCTTCGCGGGTGCGACGGACGCCATAACGTCAAGCATAGCCCGACTTGCTCGACTGAGCCGCCGCACCTTCTCCTATCGTATTGGCGACGACGGCGACGACGGTGATGATGCTACGAGGCGCGGCCGACGCGGCTACTCCTCTCATTTGCAACGAGGCCCCCGGGTCGTGGCCGCACTAAAATCGGGTGGCCTCCCGGCCTTCAGTCTGGCGCCCCCTGATTGGCCAGGCGTCGACTTATATTTCCTTCTGGTCCTGTCTCAAGACCTCCTTTCTGCGCTCTTGCTATCGGACGACTTCCGGCCATATTGCGGCGGCTGCGCCCGCGAACATTCTGGGCCGAGCCGACTTTAGATTTTCCATCGCGAGCCATGTGCGCCCGGGTCGCATGACTCTGTTCTGCACAGTCGAGCGCAAAAGCACAAGGTGCGAAAATGCGGCGAGCCGAATCGGTGCTTGTACTAACTTCTCGCCCGCAGTGCCGTCACGTGGCCAGCCAGTCGCCCGTCACTCAAGGCTATGCAGCTTCATCAATCACCCAGACAGGCTCTGCTGCTCCGGGTGAGCTAGTCAACCGGATTCGATACTCGTGAACAGGGCTCATATTTGAAAATTCACTTGCCGACGCATCCCGTCCCGGCTTTGGTTATTCGTCGTTGATCAAGGGTCAATTTGGCTAAGACCTGCAGACACACTGCCACAAGACGGACGCCCTTCTCGCCTCTGCGTCCACAACCTGATCGGCCCCTTTGGGACACGCGGGTTAGAATCAGTCAACACGATCGGCCCGTGCCTGGCTCCCTTGGCGCTGGAGCACGAACTTTTTTCTGTTGACCTTGGAAGTCCGCTGTAGCGTCAAGCGGGAAAGGGGGGTCCAGAGGCCATTGGGCTACGGCTCTCGCTTTGAAAAGGTGCCCTTCCGCCCCTTCCGCCCGCTAGAATGCTGTGAGCTTGTGTCGTACGCTGAGCAGCCGCCTCGGCATCGTGACGTATCAAAGGAAGCTTTTGCTCAGACCTACGCGTCCGGCTCAATCGTTCCTCAGGAAAGTGAAAAGAGGGATGGCATCAACTGTCAACATGCTTGCGCCCGTTGGAGGAAAGACACAACAGAATGGCTTGTCTGGTGTTCCTCGTCGTCCGAGGTCCAAGGGTCATTATTCGAGACTGACTATGGCGGCCATGACGCTTCGGTGGTCATCGGCTCATGCCATCAAGCACATCGGCCTTCTCCACACATATCCCCGGGAGAAGATCGGCTGGGAGCCGTGCGGAGAGTTGAATGGCCGTCACAGAGTGCAGCGATATTGACGTACCCATGGATCAGTTCAATCCCCATCGCTCGACCAAGGTCTTCAACATTTCCCTCATACGCATGCGCGGCAAAAACGCGACCCAGAACCTCCTCCTAAACCCGGGCGGTCCTGGAGGTTCCGGCCTGGGCTTCATCTACGGCGACGGTGCCAACCTGCACGACGTGGTTGGAGAAGACTTCCATCTGCTGTCCTTTGACCCCCGCGGCATCAACAAGTCCCGGCCGGCGGCATCTTGCTATCCCAACTCGAGGACTCGCAGGGACTGCCTCAAGTGGTCGGACCGGGACCCGATCGGCCAAAGTGCTCAACGTTATGCCTGGACGCGCAACTACGTCAAGTCGTGCGCGGACAACATGGGCGAACACGGCCAGTAAATGAATACGCCACAGACGGCGGCCGACATGAACAGCATCCTCGATGCCATCGGCCAAGAGTCAATGCTGTTTTGGGGCTTCAGCTACGGCACCGTCCTCGGTCAAACGTACGCCGCCCTGTTCCCCGAATGATCCCACCGAATCATCATCGACGGAGTCAGCGACTACTTTGACTGGTACGAGTCGCCCATCCTGCGCGGCGACTTCATCGACACCGTGCAGGTCCTGGACGGCTTCTTTGACGAGTGTGCCAAGGCCGGCGACCATTGCAACCTGAAATCTCACGGCAAGACCAAGGAGGAGCTCCGACGCGCCGTCATGGACTTCCTGCGCTCTCTGTATGCGAACCCCATGCCCGTCTATGTCAACGTCAGCATGCAGGGCGTGCTGGACTATTCGACAATGCTCAACGACGCCATCTACGGGCCCTGTTCTCGCCGTCGACTTAGCCCCAGCTGGCGAGCCACCTGGCACTGGCCATGAGCGGCAACGGGACGGCAGCCTTCCTCGAGTGGGGCGACTACGAGACGAGGCACATCAAGAAGGGGGAAGCCGTCGACGAAATGCTTGACATCATCGACCTCAACGACGGCGCCACCGGGCCCGAACACTGGCCGGAGGGGAGGCGGGGGCTAGTCGACATGCTCAACCCCTGGTACCAGTCCTCGCCTTTCTTCTTCCAGATGAACAGAGAGTACTATGCCAAACAGCAATAGATCATACCCAAGGGCCATGACTTCAAGCCGCCCCGCGGCGTGCGGACAAAATACCCGCTGCTCGTCGTGTCGACGTGGCTCGACCCGGTCTGCCCGCTGGCCGCGGCCAAGGGTGCGCACGACGCATTCGTTGACGCCCGCCTGGTCGAAGTCAAGGGCTACGGGCACTGCTCGCTGGCTCTACCCTCCCTGTGTGCGGCCAAGCACGTGTGCGCCTACCTCAGGGACGGCACGCTGCCGGAAAAGCATACTCTCTGCGAGGCTGACGCCTCGTACTTCCCGCCGCCGCGCACAAAGGTCGCCGCACGAGCTGTCTTGAGCGAGGGCGATGAGACGCAGAGGATTTGAGCCGCGCAGTTGGCACTGGCCGAGCAGCCGCGTCGGCGGGGACGACGCTGATGGACGGCATTGGCTTCTCCTTCTCTTGCTTGCCAGCCTTGCCTGTGCTCGTGGTACTTGGGGTACGCAACGGTACGAGCTTTGATGACCAGCGTGCGCCGAGCGCTTTGTACGCACGCCTCGTCTCCCCCCAGTTTTTCCCCCTTTTCTTTTTTCTACTTTGGGCGCTTGGGAGTAGTTACTATTTTCTGTACCGGCCAGGGCCTTGATATCTTCTCCCAGTCCTATCATGTTCTTTTTCCCTTGGCGCATACCTTTTTACGCCTTCTATAGACCCTTTTTTCCTTGCGCGGCACCGGCATTGAGAGTCATTTGCAGCCATGTATTCCAGGCAGCTGGCGGCAGCTGCTCCTACGCGCACTTCACGAAACCGCTCTTGGCGGCCGTGAAGCAACACTGGCAGCGCCCTCTACCATCGTGTCCGATGTCGTCCATTAACCCATCTACCAAAGCCTCACAACCCTTGCCAAATCTTGGGTGCCAAGAATCCCCTACCCTGCCGACCCCCTCTCATAGCCGGTCGAGCAGGCCGCGGCTCTCGAGCAGCAGCACGATTTCGTGGACAATGGACCGCACGTTCTGCTTCTCCAGGTCCACCACCAAGTCCGGCTGCTGGGGCTTCTCGTAGGGGTCATCGACGCCGGTGAAGCCCTTGATCTTGCCGGCGCGCGCGGCTTTGTAGGTGCCCCTTCGGTCCGTCTTCTCGCAGTAGGCGAAGGGCGTAGCCACGTGGATCAGGAAAAAGGGCCCCGACCTTTCGATGAGTTCACGGGCCTGTCGGCGGGCGTCCTCGAACGGCGCCGTGGGGGCCGCGATGACGGCGGCACCGGCCTTGGTCAGCTCCGAGGCCACAAATACGATGCGCGAAATGTTCATGTCGCGGTCCTGCCTGCTGAAGCCAAGCTCGGAGGAGAGCTCGTGCCGAACCGTCTCGCCCAGAAGCATGGAGACGGGCCGACCGCCGCTCTGGTTGAGAGTGGTCTGTAGCGCGCGCGCCACCTGATCCTTGCCGCTGTTGTGATAACCCGTCATGAAGACGGTGAAGCCCTTTTCTCGCGGCAGCGGGTTCTGTTCCCGCAATACTTGGACGACCTCCGGATACGAAAACCAGGTCGGGATCTCCTTGCCCCTCCGGAGCCGACTGCGCAGCTCGGTGCCCGAAATGTTCATGGTCGGCGTGCCGGCGGGAATCTTGTTGGCGGGCATGTACTCGTCTCGGTCGGGCAGATAAATCATCTCCTGGAATTCAACCATTTTGATGCCGAGCTCGTCTTGATACTTCTTGACCAGCTCCTGCGCATCGTAGGGGCCATAGTGATCCTTGCCCTGCTTGTTTTTCCCCGGTCCAGCGTGGTCGCGACCGACGATGAAGTGGCTGGCGCCGTGATTCTTGCGGATGATGGCGTGCCAAACGGCCTCACGGGGACCGCCCATGCGCATGGCCAAGGGCAGCAGGGCTAGGGCGGCCATGCCGTTGGGATATCGGGGCAGCAAGGCCTTGTAGACACGAACGCGGGTGAAGTGGTCGATGTCGCCGGGCTTGGTCAGCCCGACGACGGGATGGATGAGAACGTTGGCATGTTGCGAGCGGGCGGCGCGCACCGTCAACTCACGGTGGGCGCGGTGCATGGGATTGCGCGTCTGGAAGGCGACGACCTTTTGCCAGCCGAGCTTGTTGAAGTGCGATCGAAGCTCGGCGGGAGTAACTGGGCGACGGCAAGACAGGCATTAGCCTCGCCCGGTAGATGTTAGCGCAGGAGGGGGGTGGATGGGATCACTCACAGCGCAACTCGAGAAAGTCATAATGCTCGAGGCGGTTGATGGCTTCCAGTTTGCCGCCGACATACAAGTCTTTGGCCACATCGAAGAGGTGTTTGACGCCGGGATGGGTATCGTCATCGCTGCCGAAGACACATGTGGCTTCCTTGACCCTAGATAGCCATCGGCTGGGTCAGCTGGGCTCGTGCCGAGGGATATTTGGGGGGAAGGGGGCTCTCGGCTCGCGGCAGACATACTTGTCAGGGCGGTAGATATCTTCGACGGTGAGAATGGCCAGGTTGCGGTCGTCTCGACAGTCACGCAGGGTAATGCGGGCACCCGGCTTGATGCCGAGCTGGGTGACTTGCTTGTCATCGACGTCGAGAGTGATGGGCATGCTGAAGAGCGTGCCATCGGCCAGCCGCGAATTCTCGACGACTCTATGGAATATTCGTCAGACAAAGGCGAAGCAGAGTCGGCGGCGCAGGGTATACCCGTCGTAGTCGGCTTGGGTCATGAAGCCTGCGCGAAGGGGGGGGGCATCAGCGGCTGCCGGGAGAAAGCGAAGAAGAGTCTGTGGGCACGCAGCGTGAGGTCCCCAGCGGCGACGAACCTTGGAGGGGTGAGAAGCCGCCATTGAGGATGAGCTCGAGGTCGCAAAGGTGGCGCTCGCTCAGGACGAGAGACGCAAGCTGCTCGGACTCGGCGAGGAGTTCGGCGTGGCGCGGCTGGTCGCGAGCAAACAAGTCTCTCAGGACGCCACCGTGGGGGGAATTGGCCATTTCGGAAGCCTGGGATGGGGGAGGGGGGAAGAAGGAGAGGAGAGGACGTCAGAGAGAGTCAAGAGGCGCACACGACAGGGGATGCCGGAGACAATGGGGAAAAGAGAAGGGGACGGGGGGAGGGAGAAAGTAAGAGAGAAAGGAAGAGAGAAAGGGAGGGAGGGGGAGGGAAGGATAAGGACAGCCCGGTAAGGGGAAACGAGAAAAGGGAGAGTCAAGGCGAGGGCGCAAAGGGAGTCGGGATATCAGAAAAGCGGCGAGACTTTTGTACAAAGACCGGCCCACAGCCGTCAATCACGCAATGGTGGAGAGCGGCGAGAGCCACGATTTTAAGCCGAGCGGAGAAGGCAGGCTGAGGACGGCTGAGGCGTCGCCTCGACAGACGCGGCGAGACAGGGCGAGACGCCACAAGGGGCGCTTGGAAGGGAAGAAGGGACGCACATTCCACAAGATAATAGCTTGCAGGGCACAGGACGTCGCGCATGTCGATGCGGAAGCGCGCGCAGTCCCTCCGTCGACGAACCTGCTCGACGGGCCTGCAGGCACTTGATACGCAGTCCTGGGCTCCAAAGGACCGCGAGGCAGAGGCCGGGTGACCTCGTGGCCATGGCGTGTTCCGATGACGCTGCTGGTCACGATCCGCTGACGGCCACGATCCGCTGACAAAGCCGTGCACCCTCGGATGTCTGGCCGCCGCGCCGATGAGAGATGCTATGCCGGCGTGCCGCTGCTCTTGGGCCCTGTGGCTCGGCCTGCGAGAGCGTTCGGACCCTGGGGTCCTCGGCGTCGGGTCGTGTGACATGTGGCTGTGCCTCCTCCCTGTCCATCATCCGGTCGGCCGATCGGCCGCTTCCTCCGGTGGAGTCCCCGAGATGCCGGCCCAGGGAGGCCCTTGGCCCCGGCTCCGCCGAAGTTGCACGTGCCAAACCCCTCTTTAGCCTCCACGCGTGCCCGCCCTCGCATCCGACGAACAGCTCTGCGACGGACGGGCCGCCTTGGCCAGCCAGCGCATTGTCTTCTCCGCGACTCAGTCCGCCTCTCTCGCTCCTCCGTGTCGCTAGCCCCAGGGGATTGGGGCCAAAGAAAGCGTGCCCCAATGTATCCAAGACGAAACCCAAGCTCAAGATGCTCCAGCTACCGCTACTGCCACGGCTTCTGCCACGGCCGCCGCTGCCGACGACACGCCTAGCATATGTTTGCGGGTATGACTACATGGCAGGGACGCTCTGCTTAAATCAGTACGCTGGGTTCAAAAAATCTATATAACATCAACTCCGACTTTGCCTTTTCCGTAGCCTTGGCAACACCACAACAAGGGCTAACTTTGCTTTCCTTGCGTAGAAAGTAACAGCACGGCATTGACGCCGTGCCAAGGCCACTCACATGGCCTCGCGCTCGAAATATTTCCACTGTCCTTCCACGGGCTGCTGCTCAAGAGATTCCCAGCTAAAGAGTAATGGTTTAGCGTCATGAGAAGAGACGTCGGCTCCGCGCCATTGGGTTTCTACATACACCTTGGCCTCCTGCATTGTTTCGATGAGGCGCAACTCGCCCTCTGCAACTCGAATAACTTCTTCAATCAGACCGGCGTCAATTTTCTTCTCCAGTTCGGAGACTCTGGGTGATCAGAAAGTCAGTTCAACATTCTCGGGGCGCCTGAACGGTTGCTGGAGAGTGAAAATAAAGCGTACTGTTTGGCCGTTAGTTGTGGCTCATCCTCCCATTCTACTTTCTCCTCGGCTTTGAGAGGCGTCTGCTCTGCCTGGATAAGCGGTGCCTGTGCAGAGGTGACCTGTTTTTCCATCTCAGCAGGATCATGGACGTTACCCTGCGGTTCGTCGTCGTCTATCTCTCCATACGATGCCTCATCCCGCATGTCGGTCCCTTGGTGTTTGGACCCAACCAGGAATATACGTTTGCCAAACTTCACCGTCTGGCTTTCGATATGACCACCGGCGAGGCTAAATTGGCTTGATTTTTTGCTTGTCATGTCCCTCATCTTGACCGCCCATTCCTCGTGTCCTGGAGGCACCATCTGTTCCACGAGACGCATTCGATGCGTCGTAACCGCTTCGACCGACTGTCGGTATAACGAAGTCTCAGGCAAGGACCGGAGCTTGTCTAGTGTGCCGCTGTAGAGATAGAGGAGAGTAGAGCGAGGCGTGTTGTGTGTCCAAAGTCCGGTCAAGCCGGTCGGGGCGCCCGGCTCGAGATATCGAGAAAATTTGAAAAGCGTGGGTCTCATATCGCCCAGTCTGACCGGTTGGATGGCGGTCGTGTCGAATTGGCGATTGACGATGATGAAGATGACGGTTGAACCATAGCAGTGCCACTTCTCCAGGTCGACCTTGACTCCTCGGACCATCCACGTGACCGCGTCAAGTGACTAAGTAAGGTTGAATCTTGTTAACTGACTAACCTAGGTCGTGCCCAGCTGACCCACTAACAACTGCCTCGGAGCATCGACTCTAGAGCCGGAGACCGCCTCTGATGGGCAACCAGGCTTCAGCCACTTAGAACCGGGATATTTTCTTTCACTTCCGGCTCCAAGCTCTTGGCCTCCCCATTCGGATCATGGTTCGCCACAAGAAAGATTATGCCGCCCGAGGCCGAAAACGCGGCACCTTCCGCGCCGGTCCCAATCGCCGCGGCCCCGTCCGCAGGCACGACGACGTCGCCGACGACGACGACGACGCGGCGCATTTGGCAGTGCCGCCGGGCTTCCACGCCGACTGCTGGGATCTCGGCCACTGTGATCCCAAGCGCTGCTCTGGAAAACGACTCATCAAGCTGGGCCTCATGCGCGAGCTGCACCTGGGACAGCGTCACAGCGGCATCGTCGTCACTCCAAACGCCAAGCAGGTGCTCTCACCGGCCGATGCCCCGACACTGGACCAGTATGGTGTCGCCGTCGTCGAGTGCTCATGGGCGCGCACCGCCGAGGTTCCGTGGGCAAAGGTGGGCGGCAGGTGCGAGCGCTTGCTGCCGTACCTCGTCGCCGCAAACCCCGTCAATTACGGCAAGCCATGGCGCCTCAACTGCGTCGAGGCTTTGGCCGCCTCCTTCTACATCTGTAGCCACGTCGACTGGGCCCGCCAGGTCCTGGTGCCCTTTTCCTATGGCTCGGAATTTCTCGATATCAACGCCACCATTCTCGCCAAGTATGCGGCCTGCATCGACGACGCCCACGTCAAGCAGACCGAGGCCAAATGGCTGGAACACCTTAAAAAGGAGTACGCGGAAAAAAGAGGGCAGACCGGTCAAGACATGTGGACAAGCGGAAATTTGAACCGCTGTATTCCCCCGTCAACTTCATCATCTGACGTGGATGAAGAGGATGAGTCAGAGGCAGACGAAGCTCTATCGCCCGACACACGCAGCGTTGATGGCATATATCTGGGTAACCCGGCCCTCGATCCCAGATCGTGCAAGTCTCTCATGAACCTTTCTAAAGGCTGCAACAAACTCCCGATCACTCCAACAGAACTTTCTGCTCTGACCCACGCAGACGACGAAGATGCCATGATGCAGGAGATTCGTCAAAAAGTTCTCGCCTCCAAGCCCTTTTCCAACCCAAACCCCGACGTCGAAGATGCTGGCACTGGTGGCAGCACCAAGTCCAGATTCATTACGGTCCCTCGTCCCGCTCCGCAACAGTGCTTTCAAGCTATCGCAGACGTGCGACCGGACTCGGACAACGGCACTTCCGGCGACGAAGACAGCCCAGACGGTAGTGACGACGATGACGACTTCGATAAGATCATCAAGGCTACGCCTGTCACGGACAAAATTGGCCTTGTAGGCCTGGACAAGGAGAGGAGTCGCGCTGCGGTGTCGAACACGGTATATTCATCTGGAGCAGCGTCTGCACCAAGAAGATGGTAGTCGGTAGCCACCAAGGACCACTTGGTCTGGTGACGAGAGGCTGCCAAATCCGTACCGTATCGAGAAGGCCTCTGCGTGCAAAGGTGGCATACGTAGACCCGTTTCTCCTTAGAGCGCATGCGCAAAAAGGGGGTAGCAGTGGCCGGGTTTTAGCCTGTCAATGAGGCGACACACTCGTTCGCATTCGCGACCAGGTGAAGCGGCGCCCCCCCGGACAGGGAGACTGGTTGATAGACGAAGAATCACGTTTCTTTTTTCTGTCCTCGCATAGTCATTCCTGCATCGCATTCGCACATTGGGCGGGCCGACGTATGCGACGCATCGTGTACACGTGGACGGAAGTGATGAGCACGAAGCGCTTGAGCGTTCTCACGACGCCAGCTATTACTGCCTGCAAAGACAGCTTGGCAGACACGACGCAAAGTGGACAGTTTCTCTGCCAAATCAACGTCTACCGTCTATGTCCTCCCCATTGTGTCCCTGCGACTCCTACCCGTGGGCCATACATAGCCAAGGCAAATAGCCCAAGCCATCCAAATCATCCGCTAGGCAGGCAAGGAAACCCTAGGAAGCTTTACAGCTATTAATTAGTACATGACATGGCCGGCTCGTTGCTTGCCGGCACATTATTCCGGGTTTTTTTTTTTCAAGCAGCCTAACGACAAAAGATAAATAAGCTGTTGAGAGGCCGCATCAGGGCGCATCGCAAGGGCCGTTCGACGAGGCAATTCCGGATGGCCGTCTATTTCAAGATGCGATTTAATAACGGAAGGGGGTGAATGGTGGCCCCCGATGTGACGACTGCCTAGACCGTTCATCCATGCAAGGCCTCGAGGAGATAAACAAAGGCGAAGATTAAAAAGGCAACGGCGCCGCCGACGGTGACTGGTTCATGTGTCGCCTCTTGTCAGCCCTGGAAAGTCATGGAGATGGGGAGCGGAGAAAACGACTGACCAACTTTCAGGCTGACCCGGCCGGCAATGGCCCGCCCGCCGATGACGGCCACGCCCGTACAGACAGCGTGACCGCTCATGGCCCCGAGAGTCACCCACCAGTAGTCTTGGCCGGCCGCCATGGCAATGGTTGCGATCTGGCTACGGTCGCCCCATTCGCCCAAAAAGGTCATGACAAACGTTTGCACCCAGGCCGGGCTCAGCAGCAGCGAACAGAGGTTGCTGACGCCGTGGACGAAGTCGGCCACTGGCCGTGCTCCGCGCAGCGGACTCCGCGCCGGTGACTGCGATGGCGATCGTGCCAGCGACACCAAACGGCCCATGGACCACGAGCCCCGGCCCTTGAGCCCCATCTCTAGGCCGTGCGGCTTCATGGCGCCGCGCTGTGCGCCGTCCAGCTCTCTCTCCTTCTCCGCCAGCTCCTGCTCGACCTCGTGCATCTCGGCCGACACGCCCTCATCGGGATCCATCTTGAGACCCTCGCGCAGAAGCTTGGCCCCGAAGCCAAAAACATTCCGGCAGCGATCACGCTAGTCATGCGTTTGGGAATCAGGCTCGGAACCGCATGTCCGAGCAGGGCCGACAGCACAGTCATGACCAGGAGAGCGCCATACGCGGCTGAAAAGACGACGAACCGGTCGTGTTTCATGGCCATAAGTGCCGCCACCAAAAAGGTCTTGTCGCCGATCTCCGACACCAGGATCATCATAAGCGATAAAACGAGCGAGTGAAAGGGCCGGATGATACCGTCCTCGTCCTCGTCTGGCGACATCTTTCCCGTTGCCTTGGGGCCTAGTGAAGTTTGGAGATGATCCCTGACGTCCGCTTGAGGTGGAGGTTTCGCATTTTCGCGCGGCGTTTCTGGTAGATGACCTAGCCTCTGTCGAGCATGCCACGGTTAACAGCCACGCCTCGGAAAGGGGAGTGCAGGCGGACGGGTAATGACGTACATCGAGCCTGGTGTAGGCGGTGTTGTCCTCGTCCGAAAACTTGGACTTGTCAGGGGTTTGCTTCATATTGTAGTTGGGATCGTCGTCCAAGTGCAGCTTCTGCTCCTCGCTATGTGGCAGCGGTGGCCGCTCTTTGGGGGACTTGGGTTGTGTGAGGACCTTCTCGCCCGTCCGCCCTTCCTCGTCCTGGCGGGCCTTTGCCTTTTCAGAAACACCACCCTCAGTGCCTGTGGTTCCCTGCCGCGGCCGCTCGCGATTCTTGTCGAACATGACGCCGTCATTGGATTCTGGAATCTTCTTGCCATCTACCACGGTCGGGTCCCGAGGACGGCCCTTGAGAGGCGGCAGCTCCTGTTTATCGGAGCTGGTTCCAGCACCGTCCGTCTCAACAAAAGGCCCGGAATGGGGCTTGCCATCCTTGTTGTCAAATGGCGCGGCCTTAGCGGGCAGGTGAGGGCGCGTCTTGACACTGGCGAGGGCGCGGTACACGCCATCGGCCGTCAGAGCAGCAGCCAGGTACGGGACCAGCACCAGGAGCGGGAGAGCCGAGGGTGTCGCCGGAAGCTTCATGGCGAAAACCAATAAGAACGAGGACGAGACGGTGGGGTTGTCTCGGCGTCGAGGCCAACTCGCCGTCGACCTTGGCTGGACGGGGACGCTCGTGGACCCGAGGCCAGAGGGACGGGCGGAAAACAGCAACGGTAATCTATGAGGTGGGCGGCCAATGACGGAAACGCGAAGTAGAAGCGTAATGGTAATGGGAAGCCAAGCGAGAGTCGGTATTGGGCAAAAGACCGAGGGCAAAAGGCCGAGGGAGACAGAGTCGCGACACGAGAGGGAAGATCCGAGCGCGCGCACGGTTACGTAAAAGTGTAGCTCAAAGGGACGGCGATGATTGGCCAGAATGGTGGTTTGTCGCATACAACCACCCAATCCCGATCCCATGCTCCGATGCCCTTGGTCTCAGCTATAACGAATACGCGCTGCGCCGTCTGTCCTCGTCATGGCCTCCGTATTGCAAGCTACAGCTGTACCGTCGGTTGCGCCATGATCACGGATGCGTACTCTCGGCGGCCCCGAAAATAGGGGTCCGGCACCTTGCTGCTCGCTCCCGCCGGAGCCATCCGCCGCTAGCTGTGCGCTTTCTGCCTTGACTGGGTCGGGATCCATTATTCGGTCACCTCTGGGCCCGCTCTCTACAGCACGTAGCCAGCAGAGTAAGTCGGGCTTCTTCTTGGCACGTACAGCTGACGAAGCCGAAAGAGCGAAAAATGTAATAAAGTAAAAGAAGCCATCCCTGTAGTCCTGAAGACCCACCTTGGAGCGGGTCGCTTTTGTGAGGCTTCTTTAACCCTCAAGCGACGTAAAATAAAGACATGACAAAGACAAGCCGCGAACCCTCGGCGCGTTGCTAGTAAAAGTGGGAGACTACGCGTGCGTATAAGTGACTGGTTCAACCAGATTCCTCAGCCACGCTTAGCCTTGCATCTGATCTAGCCCTTGTATCTGATCTAGCCGCCCTGTCGGGGTCGGTCTCTGAGAAACGTCGACCGAGGCTCTAGACCAATTGGCCTCACGACCACGTCCCTGCTCGCTCGTTTTGATTCTCTCAACGCATCAAAATCATGAGGCTCTAATCGTTTCCGTGCTCCCTTCAGCTTCATTATTGACGCAATGGCACCCTCCGCCGTTGACGACAAGCCAGTCGCGGCGACGCACGAGAAGACATATCCGCCCGCCCGTATTTTCCCCTTCAAAGAGACGCGCTTCGAGAGCTTTTTTCCCATCCAGGAATATGGCCGCAGACAAGCTCTCGAGCAGTCTGAGTCGGCGGCCATAGTCATTGACAATGGATCTTCTGCAGTGCGAGCTGGATGGTCTTTCCAAGCCGAGCCAAGCTTCAGCCTCCCCCCAATCGTGTCCAAGTATCGCGACCGAAAGCTGGGCAAGACCTTTTGTTTTGCTGGCTATGACTGCTACGCCGACACAACCGCCAAGGGCCACATTCGGAACGCTTTCGAGGCCGGTACCAGCATCGTCAGTAACTGGGATGCCATGGAATATGTTTTGGACTACGTCTTCGTCAAGCTCGGCATGAATCAGGCTGACGGCGCCGTTGATGCGCCCATCGTGATGACCGAAGCGGTAGCCAACCTCGCTTACTCGCGGAAATCAATGGCGGAAATCATATTCGAATGCTATGGCGCACCCTCGCTGGCTTGCGGCATCGACTCTCTCTTCTCCTTCCGACACAACAACGGAAAGACCGGCTTGGTCATTTCCTCTTCGTACACTTCTACTCATGTGATTCCGGTATACAACTGCAAGGCCATGCTTGCCCAAGCTATCCGACTGAACTGGGGAGGCTATCAGGGCGCAGAATATCTCCTGAAGCTGATCCGCCTCAAGTATCCTGCCTTTACGGGCAAGTTGAACGTGTCTCAGGCGGAATACATGATACGCGATTACTGCTACGTCTCCAGGGATTACGACAAGGAAATCGGCTCATATCTCGACTGGACGGGCCTCGAAGATCGGGATATCGTGATCCAGTATCCGTATACGGAAGAGATCGCCGTGAAAAAGACGGAAGAAGAGCTGGCTCGGATTGCCGAGCGGAAGAAGGAGAGTGGGCGCAGACTTCAGGAACAGGCGGCCAAGATGCGCCTGGAGAAGCTGGTCAAGAAAGAACAAGACTTGGAATACTACAAAAACCTACAGAGCCGGCTGGCAGATGAGACGAAGAAGGAGACGCGACGCCAGCTTGACAGCCATGACATCAAGGACGAGGCTCAGCTGGAAAAAATTATCAAGGAACTGGAAAAGTCGATAAAAAAAGCGCGCACCAAAGACGTTGGCGGGGATCCGGATGAGGAACAAGAGCAGCCGGATTTCAGCCTGCTCGGTATCGCCGATGATCAGTTGGACGAAGCACAGCTCAAGCAAAAGCGGCAGCAGCGGCTGGTCAAGTCAAATCACGAGGCCCGCGCCCGCGCCAAGGCGGAAAAGGAGGCCGAGAAAGCCCGAGTTGCGGAAGAAGAGTTTCGCGATAAGGAGCGGCGCGAAACGGACCTTGAAGGCTGGCTGGACGTGAGGCGGCACGCGCGCCTGCAGACGCTTCAGAAGATCAAGGAACGCGACCGGCTGAAGCAGGACCTGGGGAACCGCAAGTCGCTCGCGTCGCAGATTCGCATGAAGAGCATCGCCAACCTGTCGTCGGACAACCCGACGAAGAAGCGTCGGAGGGGCGGCGACGACGACAACTTTGGCGCAAACGACGACGACTGGGGCGTGTACCGGCAGATCGCGGTGGGCGAAAACAGCGACGACGAGCAGGAGGAAGACCTGGCTTCGTCGCTCAAGCAGCTGGAGCAGGACCTCCTGCAGTACGACCCTTACTTTGACTACGAGCAAACGCAGGAGGCGCAGTCGGACTGGTCCAAGTCGCTCCTCCACGCGTTTGCGCGCGGGCCGCGGCCCTTCAACCCGGCGTCGCAGGCCGAGCTCAGCCAGATCCACCTCAACGTGGAGCGGATCCGCGTGCCCGAGGTGGTGCTACGGCCGTCGATTGCCGGCATCGACCAGGCGGGCTTGGTGGAGATTGTGGGAGATGTCTTGATGCAGCGCCTGGCCGGCATGGCCAACCGCGACGACTTTTCGCAGGATATCTTCCTGACCGGCGGCAACACACTGTTCCATGGCTTCGACGACCGCGTGCGCGACGGACTACGCGGCCTGCTGCCGGCCGGGGCTCCGCTCGTCGTGCGCCGCGCTGCCGATGCGCGCCTCGACGCTTGGAAGGGCGCCGCCGGCTGGGCCGCCTCGCCGGCCGGCAAGCAGGCGCGCGTCTCGAGGGAAGAGTACTTGGACAAGGGACCCGAGTACATCAAGGAGCACGATCTGGGCAACTCGTACGCATAGATGGTTGCCGGGGAGCGTTTTTCACTCATCACGTTCCTGAGCCCCGCGGGGGGGGGGCAGCGTCGAGGATGGGGGGAAAGAGAAGTGCTTGACACGGGGACAGGCAATAGATGATGGGGAGGGGGAGAGGAATGCCATGAGGAGCCCGTTGCGGGCCAAACGACGCCGCGCCACGGGTTCGCGACGATGTATTCTGGTTGGCGGACATGTGTTTTTTTGGTTTCGTTTAACAAGATGCAACCGCCGTCCCCAGCCCGACTTATGCTCCCGTCAAGTCCACTTCCAACGCCCGGTGCACTCGCCTTGCCGCCCCGTGGACCAGTTGGTCTGGGCCTCGGAGAGTGGAGATGGCGGGACTGCGCGCGGGCCTCGAAGCCATCGACCGGCTCTTTTACCACGTCTCGTCCATGATGGGGCCGGGCCGTAACGCACAAGGGTGCCTTGGCCAGAGACGGTAGGTGTGGCATGGAGCCGTGCGAGTTGCCTGCATGGTCCCGGGCCCAATGCTGGTCTCGAGGCGGCGACGGCATCCGCCCACGGCGCCGAATGATTCAGAAGAGGCCTGCGGCGAGCGCAGCCGGGAGGGTACAAGCCCCGGCGTATGTTCACGTGGAGCCGGCGACAGACTGTATGCCAGGACGGGGGGTAATCATGGGCAAGGAGCACGGCCTCCAGAAGGCCTGGCGGGTCACGGGCCAGACGGCGGACAAGGCCCAGTCCCGTGGCCGACAGGGCTCAGAGGGCGCAGAGGAGGAGCAGGGCGGGCAGCAGGACGAGGGACAGAGGCGGCACCGGCCCGGCGTCAGCGACGGAGCGCTGACCGCAGCAGGGGCGATAATAGAGCAGGTTGTTGGCGCGGGCGGCGACGGCGAAGACAGAGCCGGGCGGGCGGCCGTAGTTGTAGTAGTCGACGTTTAGGAAGTTGGGGGCGCGGCCCCAGTCGGCACGGCAACGGTCGGCGGCGTTTGTGTCGTTGAGCAGGGCGACGGCGGGGACGAGCAGCTGGGCGCCGAAGACGTCGAAGCGGACGTTGAGGTTGTGGTTCATGAGGAAGGGCCGGTCGTGGGCCCGGTCGGGCTTGAGGTCGAGCGGGCGCTGGACGGAGCAGGGAAAGGCGCGGTCCTGCAGATCAAAGGGCGACTCCCACATGTGGGCGAACTGGTCGAGCAGCCAGGGATGCTTTTTCTGGTCGGCCATGTAGTCGAGGAAGAGCACGACGCGCTTGGCGGGCAGGATGAGCTCCTCGAGCGTCGGCCAGTCGGCCAGGCCCATGGGCAGGAAGGGCGCCTGGTAGGCGTAGCGTACGAGGCCCGACTGCTGGATATAGGGCGCGTACAGGTCGGCGGCCGAGTAGTTGCCGTTGCCGAGCAAAACGGTGACGACGTCGTACGGGTGGCCGTCGACCCATTCGCGCACCTGCGTGAGCCAGGCCGCCAGCGAGCCGGCGTCGAGCAGGTCGCACGACGTGTGGCACACATGCGGCTCCGTCGCGTTGGCCGGCCAGCGCACCTGAGCCTGCACCAGGCGGATGCCGTCGTCGAGCTGCATCTTGACCGGCAGCTCCTGGTTGGAGCCCGAGTTTCCGGGCCGCACAAAGAGCGATTGTGCGCGGCCACGTGCGTGATGTTGCTGTACTTGCGGCCGCAGAGCTCGACGTAGTTGTTGCACGGCTGCCGGTTCGCCGGCGGCTGGGACGGCGCCAACGCCGACGTCGCTGAGCATCAGCTTGGAGGCGTAGGTCGCGTAGGCGCCTGTGGGCGGGCCCGTATCACGTGACAGAACGACGCGCGATTCGGAGACGAAGGTCAGGGCCGACGCGGAGTCGGAAAGGGGAGCGACCGACTGGGCCAGGGC
>KN173776.1:0-36262 GCA_000758425.1 Nilaparvata lugens yeast-like symbiont | reverse complement strand
CTTCTCTCGCCGACTCCGTCTCGTCTCCGGGGAAGAGCTTGCTGTCTCGCTCGTCGGACGGAGGAGGAGGAGCAGGCGGAGCAGCCGGCAGCAGCCGCAGCCAGCCAATTCCAATTCCGACTCCCGGACCCCACCGCAGCGATGACGTCATGCGGCTGATCTCCCCTGCCCGCCTGTCTCGGTCAGCCGTCGCTTCTGCCCAATCAATCAACGTAGTCTCACCCTCGGCGCCGCGCCGCTCACTCCCGTTCCAAGTCAGGGGCAGGCGAGCAAGCGGCCCCAGTCCCCTTGGCCGAGGCGGTCGCCGGTCGCGCTGGGCTGGCGTCGCGGACCAGCAGCAGAGCGGTAAGGGTCGGCCCCGAGCTTGCGGCCGTGGGAGGGAAGCAGATCTCTCCCCCCCTCCCTCTCGCCATGCCTCACTCCAACCTCCGCCGCCGAATCCGCCTCGGACCGACTTCCTCGCAGACGACGAACCGATCTTGACGGCGGAGACGCCGCCAGCTTGGCCAGAACCAGCGTCCCACGGCCTCCCCTCCCCTTCGTCCAGCCAGCCGCACATGGCCTCCGTCGCCGCTCCATGACGCCCGTCACGCCCTCGGCCGCCTCGCCTTCGCCCTCGTCCTCGCCGCCGCGCCACCATGGCCGCCTCCCACGCGCGCGGCAATACAACGCTGGCCGCGGCTGGCTGCTATCTCGTCACGCTGCCCTTCCTGCTACTCGTCCTGGTCGGCAACCTGCACGGCAACAACGCCGTCCTGGCCGACATCTACCTGTTCCGGCTCGACGTTTCGCAAATCATCCCCATCGCCATCGCAAACTCGAGCCTGCTTAATTCCGTCGCCCGCAGTCTCGGTCTCCATGACTTCTACCAGATCGGCATCTGGAACTTTTGCGAGGGCTTTGCCGACGAGTGAGAGAGAGCCTGTCCCCTTACTCTTGGAGCCCGAGCCCTGAGCCTGACCTCGTTTCTCTTCCGCCCTCCCCCTCCCCCCCGGGGGCATCACCTACTGCTCCGCGCCCGTCCAGTTCTACTGGTTCAACCCCGTCGAGATCCTGGTCCGCGAGCTGCTCGCCGGCGCCAAAATCGCCTTGCCCGCCGCCGTCATCACCATCCTGAACCTGCTCTGCATCGGCTCCCAGGTCATGTACATCTGCTTCATAGCCGGCGCCGCCGTCAATTTCGTCCTGCTATTCGCCACGCTCCTCGTCATCCGCACTCGCTGGTTTTCTCTCCTCGTCGGCCTCATCGCCTTTGCCTCCGCCGCCGTCCTCACCGTCGCCGCCGTCATTGCCACCGTCATCAGCCTGGCCGCCAAGATCGCCCTCACCGCCCAGGACCAGCTCAACATCCGCGCCCACCTCGGCGTCAAAATGTTTACCTTTGTCTGGATCGCCGCCCTGCTCACCAATTTGGCCTTCTTGCTCCATGCTGTCATGGGCTGCTGCTGCAGGCCTAAACCTCGCCCGCACCTGACATCTGCGCCGTCGCCTGCGGTTTCGGCCTCCGACGACAAAAAGGGCTATCTATTACCCGACTTTGTACGCCGAAAGCATCCCGCCGCCGTCTAGCTAGTCAAACCCACCCTCTCGCCGCAGAGTCTTCGGCCCTCCGGCGAGCATAGAGAAAAACGCTCAAGGAGCAGTCCCTGTGGCCTCGCTCCCATCTTGATCATTTATTGCTACACATTAGAGCCAAGCCGGGGTGATGCCGGCCATGTGCTGGATGCTCGACCCAATAATTAATTTACCGCGGACTATCCTACCCATGCGACTTGTCTTGTGCCTCCGTCGTGCTCTTCGAAACGTTGTATTATGGCAAGGCAACGCTAGAAAGTAGAGTCCACTCTAGGTCTGACTGTACATGGCTGTATCCGCCCGATTCCGTTTAGGCCCGGCACAGCTTGAGCCCGCCCCTGTCGCGGCTGTTATCGTGCGCAGTGCATCCGCGGGAACGCTTATTACCGATCCTGGCTCGTGACACAGATGGCGAAGCACAGACCTTGGGAAAGGTTGACGGGGAAAAAGGCGAGGGTCTCAAACGGCATTCCCGATGGTTGGAAGCCATTCACTTTATGTTACCGACGTAGAGTCTCGAGAATGTCCTTTGCCCACGCAAAGAGACTGTCATCGCGCATACTCGAGCCTTGCTTCGCCACTTGCTGGCGACGAGAAACCCCCCCTCTCCCAAACGCGCTACGGGGACTCTGCTTGGGGTCATGAGAGGCTCATAGCTAGGTTGACAACACTTTTTCCCTCTCCTTAAGCCGCCACTGGTTTCAATAATCTCATCGGTATCGGGATGGGACATGGTAAATCTACGCAGGTGCACTCACGTGCGCTCAGCTCGGTGCAGGGTTTGCACTGATTTAGACTCATAGCTGAAGAGGGAGAGATTTGACGTCGAGGTGAGGCGTGGACGATTTCCCTCGGCGGGTAATGGGCAGCATAAGGGCCGGTTTGCAGAGAGTGGATATACGACGACCTCGCGGCTGTTTGCTCCAATCGTTGCCCGTCAAGGGGTAAAACTTCAGATTCTCGACAAAGTCAATAGATGTAGAAGGCTCCTAGCAAGTACCATCGTGGACGTCTCTCAGACGAGACATGTCAAAGAGAGGCGTCTAGAAGAGGACGGCAAAATGGTCAGCTTCTACTCAGGGAAGACATTTTCTGGTCAACCTCGTCGCACGGCAATCAAGCATTCAGATTACGGGCGAAACCATGATGCCCACAGAAAAAAAATCCACACAAGGTGGTTCAGTTCGGCGAGTGAAATCCATAGTCATCATCTGCAGCGGCGGATGCAAATAGACAAGCTCGAGTTAAAAGAGAGCGTGCGACTCACCATGCAATCAAGCCGTCGGAAACATTTGCTGGCTTGTGGCCACCCTCTTGGCCCGCTCTCTACGGTGGGCACCACCAGCGGCCGGCTGGTAGAAGTCTCTCCTAGACGAGTCTTGTTGATTGACTAGGAGGGAGGGAGTCTCTGCGCCTTTTTATAACCGCGGCTTCGTTAAGCTGTACTTGCTTCTTATCCTAGCTTTGTGCCTCTTCAAATTACCTGAGACGCCGAGTGCAACCCTCGGCTGGGAAAAAATTTTCAGCCCTGAATGCTGTTAGCGCTTGATAGGGTTGATGTCTTGATACTGCTCTGCACTAACACACCACAACTTCGCGAAGCAAACTGGCCTGCTCCGCGCAGCTTGGTAGGAATGGCTCTTGGAGGTCTAACTAACTCGTGGTGGGTTGGATGATTCACCAAAACAGAAACTGTGGCTATGACTAGGGGGGCCTAAAAATTCGGCTTCCCGCCTTCCTGCGCTTCTTTCTCAAGCGCGGCCCACGTCGTTTGCCCTTTGCGGCATGGCGTGCGTGTCAAGGCGAGGTTAAATCATCGTCATTGTCATCATCATCATCCCAGTCCCCAAGGATTCCATAGCACACTGTACGCCCTTCACATGACACTGCAGTCCATCCCGTACATGGCTTTTTCAACGCTCTTGCGTACTTGGTGCCAGTCGGCTCTGCGCTGAGCATACTCGTATACCTCCTCGGCACGGAAGATACCGCCGAAACGGTCAGCGTCGGCGATGACGGCGGCGAGGTCCCGGGCATGCGCGGCGTCAACCAGGTAGATTTGACTCAGCTCGCGCAGTGCGACGAAGTAGGCCAAAAGGTCCTGGTTGCGTAGCGAGCACGCGTACTCGGCGTACAAGTTCATGTCTGCGATGAGCCTGACAGCGCCGTCGGTGCTGATGCGTTGGCGCTTCAGGTGCTTACAGATGGCTGTGAACAAGCGCAGGCCGACCTCGCCGTTAAAGACGTCGAGCATCGCCTTGTCCGTCGTGCCCACAAGCATCCGCGTGTGCTGTGACACGAGCTCGACGATGCGCTGCGCCGTCTGTGTCGGCCCGATATCCAGCCCATAGCCCACCTTGCTATCTCTGGCAATGACCGGCGCCACCACTGCCGTTGCCGACGATGACGCGACGTTGTAGTCGGTAGGCAACTGTGTCGTGCAATGTAGGTAGTCTACCTCGTCCATGAGTACGTCTATGCCCTTGTTGAGGCCTGCCGCCACGCTGCCATCAAGCATCTGCTCAAACTTCTTCTTAGCCAGGCCAGCCGGATCGAGGAAGTCGTTCTTGTCGGCTGTCTTAGGCGCCGCCAGCTGCTGCTCGTAGAATACGTCGATCATCTGCGAGATGAGATCGCCTACGTTGACCAGTTCAATAAACGTCACCAGAGGCGCCACTCCCTTCTGGTCATGGTTGCTTATATCCCTCGGGTTGTAGTGTGACAGGTGCGCAACGGCTGTGTCGAAGCCGCTCTTGACGTGCCGTTGCCCGAGGACACGCAACAGGGCGATGAAAATGCTGGCGCACTGCTCTCGTGCCTCGCCGCCCACCTGGCCCCCCAGAGGGATGAGAACCGCGGCGCGTCCCAGGCTGACCTTGGCCATGTTTATCAGGTTCAGCGCGACCTCGATGCTGCAGAGGGACTTTATTCCTTCTAGCTTAGACGCCATGATGGCCGCCTTGGCAGCCAGCTCGTCTGTGGGGGCCTTGAGGGGAAGCGGGCTGGCTCTGTCGCTCAGCACCGGCTTTTCGGGTCGAGAGCCCATGGGCGCCTGGGCTTGAGAGCTGGCCATCTCGGGCTTCGTTGTAGAAAATGGCGAGCCCATGGGGAAACTTGGAAGGCTGGTGACGGGCATCATGACAACCTTCTTGAAAGAGCTAAGAAAGTCTTTTTTGTCGGCTGAGCGGTTGATGTTGGACATGTAGAACGACTCAAGCGACGAATCGTGCTCGGATTGTTTCTTTTCCCACTGTGAGACCTCAAGTTCCGCCTGCTTCGTGAAAAATTCCAACTCTTCTTGCAGATACAAGTCAAAGTGAGGCTCAAAGACGCGTAGCAAAAGCAACTGAGTCTTCTCAACCGCGGCCTCAGCGAGCATCCGCGGCGGTGTCAGTGACTGGAAGAAGCGGCCAGTTTGTTCAAACAGGCCAGAGACGGCGCTGAGATAGGCAGAAATGCTCCTCTCGTGACACTCGTCGAAGAGTGGAGTCACGTATTCCATTATGATGTCCTCGCGGATCTTGTCGACGAAATCCCAGAAGACGGTGGCGGGGTCGGGAAATATGCGCTTTATGACGCCGGCCTGCTCGTTGACTTTTGCCAGCAAGACCTCGTAGAAGTGGCGAGAGGGCTCGAGAGAGACAGAATCGGCGGGCGCTTGGCTCAAGCACTCGGTGGCATCTTGGGCAATTTCGGGGTCGTGGAAGATGGGATGTTTGTGAAGGAAAATTTCGATGCCGCTGCGGGCGCCGTTGAGAGTGTGCAGGACATTGGCGTAGCGCTTCATCCTGCCGTCAATGTCCCAAAGCTCGTAGCTCTGTTCGAACTCACGCGCAACAGCGGCCTCGAAAATAGACGTTATCGAAATCAGCTTCTGTTCTCGCTCCAGGCATCCGACAGACCAGTCGCTTCTGCAGAATTGCCGCAGATTGGCCAGCATCCGGGCCTGTTGCTCCGGATCGCGAAAGGCCCTGAAGACGATTGGCTCCTTATGGCTCGTGGCCCTGACGATATCCCAGTAGAAGGGTGCGAGCGCTCCGTATATCCTGCCATATATCTGCCTCGCACCGCCGCGGATGCTCTTGACTGATTTGAAAATGTCTAGATAAGTGTCGGCACTGTAAAGATGGCTTTTTTTGGGTGCGCCACCCAGACTCATGATTTCGAAGCCGTCTCGTAGGTCCGACGTGGCGCGGCCGCGCCCTTGTTCCTCCATGACTGCGTCGAAGAGCGTAGCAGTCCCAAGACCCTTGGCCACTCCCTTCTTGGCCTTTCCGGCCTCACGTCTGCGGCGGACGGCCTCATCGAATCTCCGGCGCGCCTCTCTCTCGTCCCAGCATCCCATGCTCTTTAATCGGGATACCCACCTGGTATCGTCGTATACCATCTCCTGTAGCCGGCGGGAGGCGCGTGCCGCATGTAATTGATCGGCTACGGGCAGATAGTCAAGAATTGTAACGAGAATCTCTGGCAGTGGCGGCAGTGGCCGGTTGTCAGTTCAAGCCTAGGCGCACTGAGCCGCATGCTTCGGGTGACAAACCTGCAGGGAGCTTTGAGCTTGAGTCGACCATTTCAGTGACCTGTAAGACGTTGAGAATGCTGGCACCCCGCGGGGGACCAGTTTTATTCCGGTGCATGACCAAGAGACGAGCGACGAAAGGCGTAAGAAAATCGCTAGGACCTCGCGGGCATAATTTCAGCCAAAAGCCAACGTCAAGACAAATGTCTTGCGCGCTTGAGAACAAGGACGGGCCGATTTGATTTGATTTGATGAAGGATGGGCTGAGGCAGCGAGCGTTTCCTGGCTCTTGGTTGATTAGTCAGGTGAGTTTATCAGCAGCGGTTTCAAGCCTACCGCAGCGGGTGGATATCAATGGTTTTTGCTGCAACCGATGAAAATGATATTGCCGCGATGATGAGAAGCAATTAATGAGCGTCGTGCGGCACCTGCAAAGACACGTGCGTGGTCTCGCGAGGCGTCAGCCCGAGGGGGCAAATTGTCGCGGGAAAGGATCCACATAGCCAAATTTCCGGTGCTGAGCGAGGACCGAGAAGACTGCAGTGCATGCAGCGTACGTCTCGTCAAGAGCATCCGGCCTCAATTTCGACACTGAAAACCGGAGATCATGCATGTTAATTTCCTCTGTTAATGCGGCAAGAGACTTTTTTTCTCCCTCGCTTGTTTTTTCAACCTAGCCCTACTACCAGCGGGCCACCATTGATGTTAGGGCGGAAGTACGGTTTGCCCAGTCAATAACTGGCTATTCTCATAATGAATAAATATGAAATAGCCAAAGCATTTCAACCGCTGCCTGGATATTTCCGGCATGATCTTGGGAGACACGATTCAGCAGCTGTACCAGCGCCCCATGAAGAGTTGCATATGCTCAATAACCATGACCGGCTGCTGAACGTGGCCAGCTGCCGTCTCTTTATGGACAAGCGCATCTTGGGCTTGCTCATCTCTTGCGACGGCATCACCGCCGACCCTGCCCAAGTTGGAGGTAGTGTGCATTTGGCCTCAACTCGGGACTGTCACTGAGACCCAAGCTTTCGTCGACGCTGCAGACTATTCCGGGTATCTCATGAAAGACTTGAGTAGCCTCGCAGGTATATCCTACAAGCCTTGATGGTCCTGACGGAGTATGAGCAAGCTGGCCGCTCCAGTAGCTCATCCGGCTGATCAAGCGACGCCCTCCATCCCAAAAAGGCGGATAATTGATGAAAACATTGAGTGGTGGACGCCTCAAGACAGTAATCGAGTCAGGGCACAGCCGCGCCGAGACGTGCCGAAGGGCTCAAAGAGTTAAAGAAGCATTTCAAGACAGGTGGAAAGCATCCGAGCGAAATTCAGAACTTTTTTGAGGCACTGGGGCGTCAATAGAATTGAAATTGAAAATTGTTTTTTCAAGTCATGATGCTAATTTGTTCATGCTGTTGTGATGGTGGGTCCATCTCGAGAGAGGAAGGGACGCAGGACAGTAGGTGAGCTCCCTCGCTTTCAAGAGAATTCTTCTGTTGGCTCGGTGGCCCTACTAAAATCATCGGCAAACATGAAAATGAACCGTATTGACGTGGCTATTTACGGCCTGGGAGTGGCTTGAAATTACTGACTCTACCAAGCCCTCCAAGTCATGACGGTATAGTGCCGTGCTCAATCATAAATGAGCAAACATGTACTGCCAAACCCACCTCTTCGTCTCTGTAGGAAACGTCATCGGGTCATGTATGAGATCCGCCTGCTTGTCAACTACATCGTAAAGGGAAAACGTGGCTTGATTTGTGCTGGGAATTCCTGTCTCTCCAAGAGTCATCAACGAGCGCCTTATTAGGCTTTTCGGGGAGGGAGAAATACGCAAAACTAGTCTTCTCCCGTACTTCGTCATCGTTTCGGACATTGTCTGAGCCGAAATTGCGGCTGTGGACGTATGAAACTGATCCTGGTCCGGCTATAAGCTCTGGTATCGAAATCCATTGTGGTACGGAAAGTCTTGTGCCGGCTGCGCAGGCTGTTGATTCAATGGCCGTTGAAGATGCTGTGGGGCTAGATGACGTTGCACACGATGCTGTTGTTGTGCAAAGTGCGGATGCTGGAGAGGAAGGCGGTTCTCCGGAAGTGGGTGATATTCTTGGTATTGTTGGTGCCACTGTGGAAGCCACTGCTCCTGCTGCGCGTAGGCCCCGTGTTGCTGCTGATGCTGCGGTTGCAACATCACCGACGTCGACAAGGCAGGTGTTTGGTTCATGGTTAACCTTCGCAGATTATCTAGCAAAACGGCTATTTTCTGTTCTTTAATGTCCGAGTTCGCTAGGGAATGTCGCACGTCGTCGATGGCAAGGCGGAGTTGCGCTTCTGAAAGACTGCTACGTTGACTCGTCAGGGTCCGGATTACTTGAGCCACGTCCTGCCTGTAGTGTCCAGCTACAGCTGGCTCCGGCCGTTCGCTCATGTAGCTGGCAATGGAGTGATTGGGTTCCCCGCAGCGATACTGCGGCTCTCCGGAAAAGTAATGAGTTTGTTCCTCATTGCCACAAAGCTTCTGGCCGGAGACTTCCGCATGTACCACCCCACTGACCGCATACTCGTGGGTGTGGCCTTGAAGCTGATGGAATCGTGGCGAAGCCGCGGAGCTGCCCTGGACAGTAGGCTTGGGTTCGCGAGGTCTGATTACTTGCGATAGACTGCCGAGGGCCGGCTTTTCTTGTAGATTCTCGACTTTGGCGGCGGTATCCTGTGAGGGCTTGTCCAAGGCATCAGGGGCTGCGTCTCTGGCTGGCTGCGAATCTTGTACCCTTTCTACGTGCTGGCTCCTCTGCTTGGCCTTGGCCTCGGCATTGGTCTTGGCCTCGACCTTGGTCTTGGCTGGAAGTGCCTTGATGTTGAGTTCTGCTTGGAATGTGTGTTAGCTTTGCACGCTCTCTCGCCCATCTCAGTAGCAGGAGGGAAGGTGAACCTTGATCGTTCTGGTCCTCGTCCGGCCACTCGTCCGAGGAATGGCCAGCGACAAATTCCTCAGAGTCATCGGATGACTCAGCATCGCCGTCTCCGATCTGGGCCACAGCAGTCGAGGCAATCGTCTTATAGTTGATGGTCTGTCGCAGTTTGAAAAACATCAATTCGGATTTTCCTCCACATAATAGCAGGGCTAGAGAGACGCTCACATTTCGACGTCTGCCACCTCGTCCCAGTATTTCTCTACTAGCCTCCTCTTCGCGGCGCGACTCTTCTTCTCTCTGCGCCAGAATCTTGTCCCACACGCTCGAGTTAATCGGTTCCGGGGCCTGGTCCTCGGCGGAGCCAAGACCCTCCATGAGGTTACTATCGTCGTTGGCCCAAACTCGTGCATATGAGAACTGCGTGTCAGCGGAGACTTCGTCGACTTTGGTAGCTTCTGCGCCAGAGCGATCGAAGAGCGTGTCAATCGCAGCCTCGTCGTACTGAATAGAAGACTTCTGGAATTTCTCATCGAAGAGGGCTTGGGCGCCGTGCTTCAGAATCGATTCCAAGTCATCGCCCGAAATCTGGTCGTCGTCCATGCTTTCGATGAGCACGTGGTCGAGCGCCATCTTTTTGCGTCCTATCTGCATAATGCGCTCTTCAACCGAGTCCTTGGTCATCAACTGAAAGCAGAGCACTTTTTTTCTTCTGTCCAATCCGATGAGCCCGAGACAAGGCCTGGATATCTTGATGAGGGTTGAAATCGGGGTCCATGATGATCACCGTATCTGCAGTCGCCAAGTTAATGCCCAAGCCACCCGCTCGGGTCGAGAGCAGAAAGGCAAATAATGGCAAGTCTGGCGCGTTGTAGGCATCGATGGCACGCTGTTTTTGTAGGCTGGACATCGAACCATCCAGTCGTTTTTTCTGGAAACCCATGCCATCGAGGAAGTCTTCCAAGATATCGAGTTGTTGAAGGAATTGGCTGAAGATGAGGACTCGGTGGCCGCGTTCTTTGAGCTTGGGAAGGAGAACTTGAAGAATCAAGAGCTTCGCAGAGGCCTCTACAAGATTTTGGTGAAGAACCTCGGAGTCCTGATGCCGCTCTTCGATGGCGCTCGAGTACAAAAAAGGGTGGCAGAGACACTTTCTCAGCTGCATGAGAATGTTGTTCAAGCTGCCACGCTCCTTGCCGGTTATCTTGCTGTTGGCAAAAACAGCCCTGATAAGCTGCGGGTTCTTGGCCATGATACTTTTGGCCAACTTCTCCTGAATGACCGTCATGGTTACGGGCAGGATAATCTGTGTCATGGGTGGGAGAAACTTGAGCACACCAAGCTTCGTTCGTCGCAAAAATAATGGCCGGATCTTTTCGTGCAGCCTGGGGAGTGTTTCCTTGTTGAGAATCTTGTACTCCGCATTCAGGGTCGCCGTGTTCTGCGTTTTGTCTATGAATTGCAGGAGATTGAAAAGCTCGCGCTTGTTGTTCTGGAGAGGCGTTCCAGTCAAGAGGAGGCGAAAAGGTATCCTCATCGCCCGTAGCGCCAGATAGAGTAAATTTTGATCGTTTTTGAGGCATTGACCCTCGTCAACGACTAAGCCAGTCCAGTGTACATGTTTGAAGAGCACTCTAGTTTTCGAATCCTGGGCAGAGTCGTACGACATGATGACTACATGGGCCCTCATATCAGTAGAGCCGTTTGGGAACAGTTCGTAATGGTAGGCGAGCTCTTGAGGTTCTTTTCCGCCATGATATGTGATCACTCGCAGGTCCGGGGCCCACTGCTTGAACTCTCGGCGCCAATTCGGACATGTGGCATTAGGAACGACGATAAGAAACGGCCAGCACTGTAGGACGGGTTAGCGGAGAGTAGTGCATCAAGGTAGAGAAGAAGACCACTGAAAATTCCATACCCTGGGAGAGTCTTGTACCAGCGAAGTGACAAGGCTGATGACCTGGATTGTTTTCCCGAGGCCCATCTCGTCGGCCAGAACAACGCTACGGCTATCGTGATAGTTTCCTAGCAGCCAGTTCAGGCCCTCAAGCTGATAGGTCATGAGCTTGCCTCTCTTGAGGCCGGCAGGCTGAGAGGCAATAGGGTCGAAGCTTGCCGCCTTGTATGACCTTATACGCTCTTGAATCTTGCTGCGGGGCTCGATTTCGAAAATTTTGCCTACTAGATACTCGAGATATGCATTCTCAAAGGCGGTGCGATACGGAGCCATGTCCGCCGTAGGGGGGTCATCCCAAACCACATCATCGTAGCCCAAACCTTGGAACTTGACCATTGCCTTCTGGACATTAGAAATTCCGGCCAGGTCGGCTTCCTTGAGCTTGGATTTTTGCGCACTTGGTTTCATCTTGACGATAAAAACGATGTCAACCATGAGGTATTCTTCCGGGATGGCATCAGCCTCATTAAGCTTCATGAGATCTTGTTGTAAAGTTCGTTTAGCAAAGTTGTTGAGTTTTGGCGCGGAAATTCCAAAAACCCAAGCGGCAGGCATCCATGTACAGTGGAAATAGGACATGGTGTCCCACTTGATGAGATATTCCTTTTCGTCTTCTTTTAACTGGTCCAAAGACAGGCCAGGTGCAGGAGGAGTGATCTGAAGAGGTCGCCAAGCGACCAGGCGGTGAATTTTGAGGTTCGTGGAGCTGCACTCCTTGCACTGCCAGTTTACTAGGTAGTCATGGATACGTTCAGACTTGACGTCAGTGCCAATCGTCTCCCCGTCAGCTGAAGGAAGATGATCGTAGTGCCAGCCCCGGTGGCAGGTCACACATCGAAACAAAAGTGCATCTGGATTGTTAACGAGGGCAGGCAAAACTTTTGTGAATGGATTAATGCCGCCATTGTCTACATGAATCTTCTCCTTTTTCCGCGTCGTTTTCTTTTCCGAGAAAGAAGCACAGGCGTCGCCCTGGTTTTTGCATGCCTGGCACATGTCATACTTTGGAGGGCGCACACCATTGTCGTTGCTGCCCTTCTTGGAGTAGGCATCGACGCAAAATCTACACTGCAGGACGAAGTCGCCTTCTCCAATATTGGTGACGATGTGGTCGCGGACGGTCCGGGCTCCGAGGCAGTGTCTGTGGAGGGAGAGGCTGCAGCCTTGACAGTACAAAAGCTGGCCTTGATGTCGAGAGCCCCCGCATGAATTGCAGCAAGGATGATGCAGAGTGGCAAACTCAGAATCGTGTGTCAGATTTTTGAATACCTCCCGAATTGAGACAGCTTTTGGAACATGTGGCACCTTGTCGGCGACAGCCAAGAACGAATCGTCATCCATGAAAAGATCATCCTGCATGTCTTTCATGTTTCTTGTCGCTCTAGCCGAGCGCCGGGGCGCTTCGAATTCGATGTCTGAGTCGCTCGAGCCCTTGTGGGTTGTGTCCCTCGACTGAGGTAGCCGGGTTTGGCGGCGGCCACGACGTGCAGAGCCGGGCTGGCGTGTATGAACAACAATATCCGATACGACGGGGTGGAAGTCATCATCATCTGAAGGCTCTTGGGGTTCATTGGCCAGCTCATCTTGGTCCCCATCTGCGAAACTACTCTTAGTGGGTGTGGCATGAGAAGATGTAAGCTTCTGACGCGGTTTACGTTGACGTTGGTGGTAGGAGCTCGACTTTGTGGCGGTTTCTGAAACGTCATCTTCGATATCTTCGTCGAGAAAGAGGGACTCAAGCCTCGAGCATTGACGAAGTTTTGTTCGAGGGCGAAGTGATCGGGTCCGGCTTGACACAGTGTGCTCAAAGGCTGCCAAGTCGTCTTCCTCGTCACCAACATCCATGAGCTCCAAGACTGAATATTCAACGTCGGAATCCCAGTCTTCTACAGTACCGCGTTTACGTTTCAGACCGGCTACTGTCATGTTTCTGACGAAGCGTTGGAGAGCCACGGGACCGTTCTCGAGAAGACGTAATTTTTGCGGAGGAACCTAACATTTTCAGATCAATCCGGTCGTCAGCACCGAATGACTAGCAGGTATTTTCATAGTATCTTGGGTCGTCAAAGAGACGAACTCAAAAGCGAGGGGTGCGAGGCGAGGGGAGAGAGTTTGAGGAGAAGGCGGCTGAAATGACTGGAAGGTAGAGGAGGCTCACCAGCTGACTCCGCCCGTCCGTGAAGTCAACATTGTAGAAAATTCGACCTCGATCGACCAGTCGCTCGCTGATGAAGTCGACAACATGGCTGTAGATGGCTTCGTATGCGTCGCGACGGTCGGCAGGTATCTGGGGAATTGCAACCTCGAGGCGATCAGAGGCAGGATCTAGAGGTTGCGGTGTCGGTACTATGACAGGTGTGTCTGTAAACGTAGTTTCGAAGTCCATGGGGCTCATTGCGGGAGGCTCAGGCGGTTCGGGAATGCTGTCCTGCCAATTGCCATCGAGATCACTGGTCACAAATGTTAAGGGGATGTCGACAAGCGGCTCAGAATCGCGGGAATCGCGATCGTCCGCGCCCGGTCGATCTTCGTCCATCTGCGGCGCACGTTGTGGTTTGTGAATCAGCTAACTTGGGCGATGGACGGTCGATCGGGCAGACGGGGCAGCGCAGCAGACCTTGCAGTGCGAGGAAGGTTTGCATCGGTAAAACGTCAAAGGCGTCAGCAATAGGATACATGAGAAGGCAAGGATTGAGCTGAGGCAGCGTCTGCACTCGTGATCGAGCTCAATCAAATGAGCCAGCTGGGGGTAAACGACCGGACAACCGGGGCAATGGCAAGGTGATGTCGGGTGCCGCCGACGATAAGAGGTAGAACTGGTGGTCTAAGACGTGGCGCAATCCGTGAAGACGCGCTTTACAAGTGGATGGGCATGGCGGCCTCCAGGTTAATCCGCGCCGCGCTACGCGTACCATCGTGACAATGTTAAGTGTATGGTTCATTTTGACGTTGGATGAATGGTCCATTCATTCAATACTTTATATATTACCCCGTCACCGCACGCACGGCTGCAAGCGTACGTTGCGAAAAATTGACGAAGGCTCGAATCTCATCCTACATAGTTGTAACCCCAAAGTGGTTTGCAAACACTCCTTGAATACTCCAAAATCCTCGTTATTGTTTTTGCAGATCGAATAAGTAGTTAGCCAAGAGAACCATTCAGAAATCCTGCGCTTTACAGTGCTGCAAACGTTTTCAATGGGATTGAGATCCGGATTATAGGGTGTCCAATTTATCTCGGAAATCGCATGTTCTTAGAAGTTCTCCACGATCTGAATGCAGACGTTATCCTGCTGGAAATGCTGCATCCCATCTTACATGGGAAGTAGTCCTTTCAATGTATCAAAATACCATGCAGCATTGGATCAGGGCTTTCCAGGGCCGATTGATTCAAGCACAACGATAAGAGTACTCTGCTCTCTTGAGATCGCACCCCAGGCCATAACGGAGATTTTGACCTTGACTTATGCCCTTTGATCAACCAGATAAGGTTTAATTTATATGCTTCCCACGCGTACCTCCAAATCCAATCACCGGGATTTGAGCTGCGATGTTGGATGGCTGATTCAGAAGATATCGGCTACTGTGGCGTCAATCAGTTGAACAGGTTTTATATCTTCAGGCATACATACGTTAACCGACTCGCATTCTTTGTTCCTAATAGCGTGCAAATTGCAGCCTGGCCTGAACTTGTTCATCTGATGAAGGGCCTTCTTGCGGGAGAGCCATTTGCGAATGCCAGCCTGATTTAAAGCCTGACAAATTGTCGTTGAGCTTACTAGGGTTGGTACGGAGCTCAGGAGCTCTTTTCACTTGATCTGGCACGCGCGAAGGACTGGTCGAGTTAGTGATCGGTTGCTCTTCAGTGTAAGACTCCGTGATCATCTGGAACGAGGATTTGATGAAAACTTGATAGTACATTAAAAACTCTTGATCAGTATGACCTCACTGATCTTTGGGGGAGGCTAAATTGGCGTGCAACCTCGGCAGGTCTTATTCTTGCGTTGACTGCCACATCAATAGCTGCACGAGCTTCGGGCTTCATTTGAGAATTTATCAGGCGGTCTACAGATAAAAAGGAATCTGAATGAATAATTTTCGAACTCAGTATGATTCTCTATGCATTTTGAAAGATAGGTGATGTGAGGAAAGTTGATAAACTGAGACGCGGAGCGCGCGAACGCGCGGAGATCGTGGAGATTTTTGGCACCCAACTGTACGTCCAGGTATCTTTGATTTGCCTCACATCTGTCCAATAACATTGATTCCGTGAAGTCAATCTAAACCGATGCAGATGCTCGAAAACTCGAAGGACGCATTCAATAGCAGGATATCCTAGCAACTGTTGCAATTTCGGCCTACGTCGAAAATCAAGGCTCGATCGGTGACGAGAGGCTAGCTCGATAATATGTACTTCGTATGTCCCTTATTATTAAAGGGGCCTGACTAACCGGCACACGCACCTGGCTATCCAGCACACAAAAGATACGTCATTGTGGCTGGGGTCAAGACGCAGCGCCGCCCTACCAAGTTTGTATGTACAGGTTTCCAACTGCTATCTCGCATCAATGCACAGCACTAACCCTTGCTATGCCGTGGCAGACCTTGGCGGCAGCCGTCAAGGTAGGGAATTTCTGGTCAAAGAGACTCCATAACGGCAGAAGACGCGGCGGCGATAGCTTCAAAATTGGGGCTGCTAGGCGGATTGAAGTTTTCTTGTGCGCAGTGCTGTGCATTAGTGAGATAGCAGTTGGAAACCTGTACATACAAACTTGGTAGGGCGGCGCTGCGTCTTGACCCCAGCCACAATGACGTATCTTTTGTGTGCTGGATAGCCAGGTGTGAGGTGGTGGTGGATTTATTACCGTCGTGCAGCACGTGTCTATGCACGTGCGCCACCCCGATGGTGCAAACGACGCGGGAGCACGCGCTAATCGCGTCTCCCGGTTGAGTCGGCTATCCCACAAGCCAGCAGGTTGTCGAAAGGGGTTCGGGCCCGTCAATTCAGGCCGGCCCTGTCCGCAGCACCATCATGGGTGCGCGTATGTTTAGGACTTCCGCCGCTCCCTCTTCGTCATGTTCCCAACCGGAATTCTCCTCCACTCCTTCTGAAACCTGGGTTGGCCCTCCCCCAGATCCGGCGCGTCCGACGCCCGCAAGCCGTCATACGAAGGATCGTGAAAAGCCAGGGAAAACTCCCGCGGGAGAAAGCCTGGCGAGGTTGGCTACATGAGCAATACCTTTCGGCGCAGTCGGACCGGTGAGGTGTTGCATCGGCGGCGACGAGGTTGGGCGGTAAGCCGCTCAATCGTGGCGGATGCACGAGTTGAGAATTTTCGGGCGACGGGGAACCCTCCCAGGAATCACGTCGCGGAAGCCGCGTGGTGTGTAGTCCTCGTTGTGCCCGGGGGAAGAGAGTGGTGCTGGTGGTGTTGAGGTCGAGGGCCAGTTGGCTTCGCGGAGTTGTGGCGTGTTAGTATAGCATGGTGCACAGCATACTGGCACTACTGAAATCTAACAGCAGCGAGAGGCTGAAAATTTTTTCGGGGGAGGGTTGAAGCCAGGTGTGAGGATCCGTGAATTTGGTGGAAAAGGAAGCATATTTCACGTGACCAAATTAGGGCACGCACATGTTATAAATAGGAGCCCGAAAGGTCGCGGATATAGCTTTTCCTTCTCTTTCTGGAACAATCAACTACATTTCTTCAGAGCTCTCTACGCCGCGCGCTGTAGGGACGAGCCCCGAGGGAGCCGGTTGAACCCCGTGAGAAGGATCCTCAGGTGTGTGTGCCGGTTAGTCAGGGCCTATTAAAGGCAGATGCCGATACCCTCAACCAGGCTCTTAGCTCTTGGACCTTAATTGAAAACTGGAGTTGATTTTTTATGCGGTAAAGGTGCTCAGGAGAGGTTGTCCATCAAAATTTCTTTCTGCAACTTACCTTTATTGGCCATCCAAGATATGGAGAAAACAAATGAAACTTTCCGTTTCTACCCCTCTTGACGGAGAACTCCGTGAATCCCCTGATAAGGGTTCACAGATCACGTGATAATCAACTGATCGTCTTAATGCCTCAGGCACTAAGGGCATCTCTCGAGCAATCACTTGTGGACGTCCGACTAGCAACTTGGCAGCATGTCGATTGGAGCGACGCAATCTAAAATGATCTTGTCACAGCCATTCAAGACGCAGCTGCTGTTCTCAAGATAGGCATACACTTAATTCTTTCTCTAATTTGCAATACACTTCATGACCTGGTCCCTGCGACCTGCGGCCATGCAGCGCGACTTCTTACGCTACGATTAATACTCTTCGGTATCATTCGCCATCTGCTACTTCTGAGCCCCAGTTGCCCTTGGATCTGTCCTTCTCCAGCGTGCTCACCGTCTATACCATCTACACCCGTAAAATTTGCTGCATGGCCAAGTCGAAACGAATGAAAATACGAGACTCAATCGACTCTATTGCCGGTGTGAGCAATTCCTGCATAAAAGAAATCAAAGTCATCAAAAACACTAGACCAGTGCACAGTACCTCCACGTCGCGGCTGAGCATCAGCTGCATAGGTCAGAAGAAGATTGCCAGACTCAAAGCAACTGTATCCTGTACGGTTAAACAAACTTGCAGCGCAAACACCTGCTCTGTGCCTGGAGCTCAATCTTTCCGCTTATATTTTCCATGGGTAAAAATTGTATGTTGTATCATCACACCCTTTTTACCATACCATGAGACGTCATTGCTGCTAACACACGAGGATCAATCAGCTCACTATGGCGTTATTCTGGATGCCGGTTCCTCGGGAACTCGTATTTATATATACAAGTGGAAACGCTCGACTTGGGCCACTAAAAATTTGTCCGCGACCGAACTACAATCCCTTCCGAAGTTAAAATTAAGGACAAGCAAGAAGATCCATCCTGGAATCGCTTCTTTTGCTGACGACATGACATCTGTCGGTCCGAGCCATCTGGAATCACTTATGGAAGTTGCCCGCGACGCTGTTCCAACTGCTCAAATCGCCGAAACTCCTGTCTTTCTTCTGGCAACAGCTGGTGTTCGCTTTCTGCCCAAAATACAACAAATTGCGCTACTCCAGGCCATCTGTGACCATATACGGACGAATACTGCATTCAATCTGCCCAGCTGCAAGTCACACATCCAAGTCATATCAGGTGAAACAGAGGGCCTTTACGGATGGATCGCATCCAACTATCTCCTTGGCAGTTTCAACCATCCCGAACAGCATGCCCATGGCAAGGCACACCATACTTATGGCTTCCTCGACATGGGCGGTGCTTCAGCACAGATTGCCTTTGCGCCCAACGTTACGGAGGCTGGAAAACATGCCAAAGATTTAAAGTTGGTTCGAATGCGATACCTGAATGGATCGTCTGTAGAGTACAGGATATTCACGGCTACTTGGCTTGGTTTCGGTGTCAACAAAGCTCGGTCTCGGTATATTGAAAGCCTACAGGACAACTATGGTTCATCTGTCGACGAGATCCCAGACCCGTGCCTACCCAGAGGCCTACGCACCAATTTAAGTGGCCAGCCTGTGACTGAAGGCGAGCAATTTAAAGAGCATACTCTAATTGGAACGGGCGTTTTTGACGAGTGTTTACGCAAGACCTATCCTCTTCTTGGTAAAGACGCGCTTTGCACAGATAGTCCATGCTTGTTGGATGGCCGGCATGTACCCGCCATCGATTTTGACATAAACCACTTCGTTGGTGTCTCTGAATACTGGCATGCGACTCATGGTGTCTTCGGCAAAGAACACAAAAGCTACAGCTTTGGTGCGTACCAACAAGTAGTTAGCAAGTTTTGCAGCCGCGACTGGTCTTCTATCGAGTCCAAACTCGGCACGATACAGAGTGGGTTGAAAGAGAAAGCCTTGACGGCACGAGAAGTGTGTTTTAAGGCGTCTTGGCTCATTAGTATGCTTCACGAGGGAATCGGGATCCCTCGAGTAGCGTCAAGTGGTCTCCACCAAAGCATCAACACAACAACGGAAGCGGTGGAGAAAAACAAGGAAGGAGGATACCTTGATCCTTTTCAGCCTGTCCACAAGATTCAAGGTACCGAAGTCAGTTGGACTCTCGGAAAAATGGTACTCTACGCATCCGGCCAGATCTCACCGGACCCTTTGTCATCTCTTCCGGTGGGTTTTGGAAGCAATCTTGACGGTGACATACCAGAGAACTTTGAATCCTCAGGCTCCGTTCCTTTGCTGCCTTCAAACTCGGATGTTGACAACGATGGTCCATTGCTGATATCTAGCAAATCTATTCCTGGCATCATGGTGTTGATATTCCTCGTGGTCCTGGTTTCTTGCGTACTTTGGAAGCCAAAGCGACGGACATGGCTGAAAGAGTTCCTTCAACGGCATCCCCGTCGCAAATTGAGAAGAGGCAATTCGTCGTTTGTCAGTAAGCTTCTCGGTCGACATCAAGCCACATACGAGCGAATTGTGGAAGAGGGTGATGATGCTGAAGTGATGTTGAGAGACGTCGATTTGGGTGATTACGACTGTGGAAAACTTGGGCAGATCACAGTTGAGTCCCAGCCCAGGCACCGCGTCTTTCAAGTCATATGTTGAACGGTCCAGTAATCTCCTACCTCCTTCTGAGATGGATAGAAATGGCCTCGTGATACGCACTGAAAGTCGTGAACGACTGGCGCCAACGCTCCAAATGCTGAAAGTGGGCTGACGCAGCAGAGGAGCGAGCCCCACATGTTTGAAGAGTCTCCTAATGACACCTGTCGAGGATTGACAGTGCGTCGAGTAGGTTTTGCGGTGGGACAAAACGGAAAAGATTAATGAACATGTCACAAGGTTGTCATGTAAATCAGGATCTGTTCTTCACTTTTTCTACTGCGTTTGATAGTTAGTCTCCTGATTGGCTTCGCGAGCAAGGTTGGGCGAGGAGGCATTCGGCGTCTTGTATTATTTCTGACTGTTTTGAGGCCTAGCGAGCACTGAAACATTTGTAGCTTGGCAACCTTTTTTATGCGTCGGCTGCACCGAGGGGTCTTTTTTGATGCTACAACTGTCGCCAAGTTGCACATGAAGCAAATGAACTCAGGATTGACTGGCGGGAGAAGATTGTTCATCTCAAGAACGTGAGAATGAAGATTGTGCCAACGATACGGGTCATCATTTGTCATTGGCGTCCGATCAAGGGAAGCCTGGCGTCATCAAGAGAGTGAAGTCAGGCCGTCTGAGGGTGGTGGGGAAATTGGATGAACAGTCAATGTCGAATTAAGCCGATTACATTTCGAGAAAGCCAGGATCGGAACGAACGCGTGATTCAAACTTGCGCCACCATTCCTCGAAGGCCTTGAGCGGTACGACTTCAACGCCGTCAGGACCAGCAGAGCCACTAAAACTCGCGAGAAAGTTGAAGGCATTTTGAATTACGCGCTGGGCAAGGACGACGGTCGTGGGCGGCGATGGCGCAGCCGGGCTAGCGGTTTTGTTTGTGTTCAACTCCTGCAGACGCTGGCTGACGGAGTCGACTGGCTCAATGGAGATGCCAATGACAAGACCACTGGAACCGGCGTCGGCCCGAGAACCGACCTTGAACATGGCGCTTTCCTTACCGGGGCCGATTCCGCCCAGAAACTGGAACGGGGCAGGTTCTCCCGATTGAGCCGCCGCATCGACACCTCTGGCGGTGGTGAGATAAATAGCGGCCGCGGTGTTGACCGGCAGTACAACGGTTGGGAGAAGAAAGACAACGATGTGGGAAAAGGTTTTTGCGACGTTTAAGGCGTACAGGAAAGAGGCTGGGGCAGGTGTCGATGTTGGCTCCGTGATGACGGGTTGGCCAACCGGGACGATGCCGAAGACAGGCCCGGGGAAGGACATGGCGGATGTTGGCTCACCGAGTCTTCAGGCCGTGCCTTTGAGCCACTTCGAATATTAAGTCTTAAACCAGATAGGAGTGGCTCAAATGTGTATTATGGAATTTCTCGCCTCTGAAATCTCTCCTTGGACCCGAGCTGGGCTGTAGATTCAAATTGCGGCCGTGGAGAGATTTTGTGCGGTCATAGGCACGAGGATGCACAAAACCCCCCTTAGATGCATATGCGCCAAGGACCACATCCAAGCTGACTCGGCTGAACACCGGGGAATTGTTTTGTCAGCTTGTTTCCTATTGTGTATGGCTCTATGCGGCTTGGTTCGTCTCTGTTGAGCCGCTAATATGGATGAGCATTAAAGTCTCTTGGTTTTATTGTCCGCATGGCGTATCATGTATCCCCATCATCCATCGTCTAGCCTTGACTTGAATTCCATCATCAAGGAAAGGTGGAGCGTAAGCAATGGAGTCTGATGATGCGGCTTGTTCTGGCATGTTTGGTCGCCCAGTAAGCCGAGACGTCCGATGACATCCCACACAAGGTTGCTAAAGACTGGTGCCGACAAGTCGCCGCACGTCGAATGAATAAAGAGACCAAAAAATTGAAAGATGTCGTTCCGACGGTACTTGAGAGGCGTTTCTAGCCGCTAGGCCGGCAGCAGCAACGGTAGCAGCGTAAACAGCAGTAGCGACAGCGGCAGCGGCAGAAGCAGCCCAAGTGCGATGGGCGGGTCGCCGGCACCGCTCTGCTGCGGTGCCTGCTTCTGCACGCTGCCCGTCTGGCTAAGTTGGACGGTGAAGCAGCTTTCCGAGCCGCAGGAATATCCGCAAGGGTAGCAACCTGGCAACGGCTCCGCCTCGTTGCCGCACAGGAACCAACCGGCAGCGCAGGCCGCAGCAGGCTGCGACCGCGGGCTGGTCGTTGGCACGACAACAATAGGACCACCGGTAGCGCCGACGATGGTCGCGGACGGTGCGGGCGGGCACGAGTGCGTCTGGCAGGCACGGTCGGTGCGGCAGCATCCGCTGCCGTGCGTGACCAGACATCCGTAGAAGCCGGTCGGACAGCCCGTCTGGGTGTCTGCATCAGCAGACTGCGTTGATGAGAGGGACGGAGACGGAGATGGCGGGTCTGTGGTGGTAGACGAGTCGGATGGCGTGCCGTAGGCGGTCGCACTAGGCGCGGTGCGCGATGACGAGGTGGCCGCGAGCGAAGTGCTGCGCGGACTGGGCGGGATGACGGCACTGACGGATATGGAGCTGGGCACACCTGCGATGGAATCCGGGGTCAGGAAGAGGAACTAGCACGGCCAGCGCCGAGACAGAAGAAACCTTCATGGCATACAGCCGAAGCCCAGGCGGAAATAGCTGGGGATGCAGCAGCCGCCGCCGAGACTGGGCAGACAGCTCACGGCTTCGGGCGGGCAGCTGGCAACGCGGCCGGCACACTGGGAGCCGCGAGGACAGCAGGCAACGTGACCGACGAGAGAGTCCGGCACGTCAGTGCATTAGGTGCCTTCCTGGCAGCACTTGTTGGGCGATGCCTGGTCGGCACAGCTGCTCATGCCGGCAGGACAGGCCGGCGCCCGGGCCAGCACGGCCAGCGCGGAGGCGGCCCGGCGTGGCAGGGCATCGGCGGCGGCGCTGTGCAGTGCGTACGCCGGGAGGAGCGCCGGTTTTTTTCCTGCGGCTCGTCCAGTCGACGCGCTCTCGACCGCGGCCTTCCAAAGCCCGGGCGTCTTGGTGCTTCTGTCGCACGAGCTTCGGGCCCAGGAGCCGACCGACGGCACCGGGCCCGAGACGCCGCCCACCCCGAGGACCCGGGCGCCCTCCTCCCGGTGGTTTGCGTCAGCCGCCAGCGCGTCGTCGTCCGAAGCTTGCCTCGCTAGGAAGCCGGATGGGAGAGGCGCGCGCGATGCGACGAAGCCTGCCGTGCCGCCCCTGCTCCTAATGGCATGATGCGTCGAGGGCTTGGGCCCCCAGGGCCGCGCCTCTGCAACCATGGGCGACGGCGAGCCCAAGGCTTATCGCCCCCTCCGGCCAGGCTACCGTCGCCTCGGGTTCGAGCGCTCCGCTAGCCGCGGGTCCCTGCGCAGAGCCCGTCGCGTCCGAGATCTCGAGTCCTGCGCAGACAGACAAGACCGCATTTACAACATTGGACACTCTCCTAACGGCTCTGGGCGCTGCCTGCCCTTTGCCGTCCCGGCGAACTGGCACACACCCCATGCCACGGTCGCATTCTGACGCACATCACCTGCAACACACTTGCACCGCGTCGTTGCTCGGCGCCGGCCCTCGCTTATCCGACCTCGATACTCGACGAGGCTGCAATGGGACCGTTCTGCTCTCCACATCTCAGCCCCGCACCCCCTCCTCAACGGCTTGCCTTCTACGAGCATCCTGTAGGCTCCTTGCTCGGCTCAAGGGAACTCCTGTCGAACCGCAGCACGCCAGACGGCGCGGCATCGCGTCTATTTATCACCTCACTTATCACCCTCCATCTGCCCGCTTTGATCGCTTGCCCGCTCCCCCTCCCCTGATTCTGTGGCGCCGCCTAGGCGGCGTTGCGCGAGGAAGCCAGCGATACGCTTTCACCGATAAAGTTTAGGCAACCCTTGCAGCGCCGCCGCTGGGAGTCTGCGCTGCCGGGTCCGCCCTTCTCTGACTCAAATCCGCGGCTCTTTCGCTGTCTCCCAAGCACCGGGCTCGAGCGCCAGCCTCGGCACACGCTTGTGAGCCATGCAGTTCGCGCGGTATAGGGGGAGAAAGAGTGAGGAGAACGAGAGAAACTGGAGATAGACTTCTGTAGGTGGATGATTGACTGGCAATCCTCCGAGGGCTCCTCCTCCTCTTTCCCTTCCTTCCCCCTTTCAAGGTTTTCTTTAATATCAGACGCCCGTCGTCATCCTCTTTCGAGCCCTCTGTCTCCTCACGCCCTCCCGATTTCTTTTGCCCACTGCCTCCGCCGCTTTCCCTCTTCACTCTTCGCCGCGAGCCAGGTGGAGGAGAGACTTCGCCGCCAGCATGGCCGCAGCCTCGGCACTCCTCGCCTTCGTCAGCAAGCGCGCCGTTCTCGAGCTGGTCGTTTACAGCGTGCTGTACGCTATCATCTTCGGCTTCCACAGCCGACGCAGCGTGCCGACGTACAACCAAAAGTTCCGCAAGACGACCAGCTACCACCTGCCCGTCCATATCGCCACCGGCCTTTTCGAGATTACCCGCTACCAGATGCGCGTCGCCAGGCATGGTGAGGCCGTCGTTCCCCACGTCGGCGATGTAATCGTCTGCCTCATCTGGGCCTGGACCAGTCTCGCCCTTGTCCGCTCGCTGCAGCGTGGCGATCCCTCGACCACCCGGCCTGCATACCAGGCCGGTATCATCCTCCGCCCGCTTGTCTGCCTTGCCTCCGTTGTCCTGCAGAGCCCTCCGCTGTACCGCGTCGGTGCAAAGGCCATCAATAGCTTCATCTATGCCCGCGTCGGCATCTTCGTCCTTAAGCGCTCTGGTTTTCTCCACCGTCATTCGCCCTCGGCCGTCTACTCGCTGAGCATCCCCATCTCGGCGATCCTCAGCATCCACGAAGGCGGTGTGCTTGGTGCTGTGCCTGTCTACATTGCCGTCATGTTCGCCGTCGCCCGCCTGAACCGCTGGGTCTCAGCTCAGTTGAAGGGTTTGCATGTGAGGTATGTCGACGGGCCCGCATAAAGACACAGTGGGAGGACCATAGGGGGTCATCCATACACACGCTCATCCCGTCTAGACAAAGGTGCCTCAAATAGCTCACGCATCTCCCAGCACCCACGGCATCACCGCCAAGACCTCGTCCCTTGATTGGTTTCTTCACGCCATGCTGTTTCTTGGCTTCGCCGAGCTCGACGACGTCAAGCGAATGCGACGCCAACGTCCCTCCCTGAGCCTCGAGATTGAGGATGAATATATCAACGCCCGCCGCCGGACCCAGAGCTGTCGTCCAGCCCGGACGTCGGTCAAGAATAGCGCCTATCCCGAGACTTTGCATCCACCTTCCTGGAACTTATATACTGAGCACTCTGAGCGCGTCAGTCGGGGCCGTGCGTCATCCATACACTGCCGGCACCGAGACAGTGTACCCTTGAGCCATAACTTTACTGCAATTCACGTACAGCGCATGAGTACCGAAAATTGACCAAGGAAGCCAGACCCCAGGAATCCCGGAGAAATGAGAGTATCCAAAATTTTCGCTTCACTGCAAGGTGTATTACTAGTTTATATTGAGTTGGGCTTGAGTTTAGCAAGTCGGCAATGATGTCTGGCGGATTGGCACATTGCCTTGGCGAAACGGATTCTATATCACAAACGGCAGGGATCAATTTTGACTCAGAACACATAGCCATCAACTTCTTTTTATTCCGCATCAAAAATTTTGAAGCGTTATCTCTAACGTGGGCCGTGATACGTTCTTATGCCGTGTCTCTTACTTCTAGTGCTCGTCGCATTCCGCTCAGAGTTTCTCGTTATTCATCTCATCTTGACTTAAATCAAACATGCGATCTTCCTTTTCCGGGCATTGCTGGCCACCCATCGGTAGTGGTTTGCCGCCCATTGATAATGGTGCTCGCTCGTTCTTCGCAGCTCGAGCTGCCGCTGATCCCTGTAAAAAAGCATGGCAGAGGATTCCCGCGGCCACGCCGACATTTAAGCTGTCCAGATGCGAAGACTTGACCATTTGAGGTATTATGAGCTGATAGTCGGCCGAAACCTTCATCGAGTTAGACAAGCCTTCGCCCTCATTACCAAAGACAAGAACGCATGGGTCGCGTTGCAATGGATCCTGTCGGATGATGGTGTCTACGCCAACGACTTTCTGTATCCGCTGAGTAGTCTTTTTGAAGGGTTGCGACACGGCCGCATACACCTTCCACCCTGCCAGTTGTGAGTTACGTACAAAGATCTCGGGCGAGTCAATGGAGAGAATGTTGAGCTCCTCGGCCGCGCCGGAGGCTACCTTGAGGGCGACAGGAGTGATTGTGGCCGACCGCTGCTTGGGTGTGCAGACGCAATCAACACCGAAGAAGCCAGCAATCCTCAGTATCGCTCCCAGGTTGACGGGATCGAGCACATTGCCCAGGACGAAAACGAGAGGCTTTGGGGAGATAGAATTGGTGCGGGCCACAAAAGGGTCTGTGTTATTGATCATTTCATTATCTCGCTTTTGCTCACAGAGGTCAACCCGGAATCCCAACCTTCCGGGTTCTTCCTCTAACTCGCCCAAGGATTTGACGTGGCGCATAGGCAGACACGAGGCCTCTAGAACAACGCCGTTATGGACCCGCCCACAGCTCATCTTGTCCAAGAGGGTGCGATCTGGGGCGGATACCATGATGGTACAGATGTTGCGTTTTTTGGCCATCTCTATGATGGCATCGCAGCCCTGATGTCTGTGATTTGAGCCATCGTACACATACAACTTGTACATTCTCCGCTTTCCGCTGGTTAGTGCGGCCTTGACAGCAGATCTCCCGTATATGAAGTGAGAGTCGATGGTAGTGAATGAAGGCTGAAGTCCTAGGCTTTTAGGGTTCTTGTTGACGGCCTCGGATGCCGCGGGATCAGGAATCATTTTCTTGGCCTGGCCATGGGGCAAGTTGTCATTGATTTGCTCGTGGTCTTCCGATTTGGACCTTTTTTTTTCTCATTCTTGAACACGCTGGGACCTTGCAGTTCATGTATTTCTAACCAATCCCATGGATTTTCTGAACGCAAAGATTCGAACGATTTCGGTTCATCTGAATCATCTAAATCATCTGATTCAAATAAAACATGCAAATTCTTCGAGGGTTGTGATCCCGCCGGTGCTTCGGGCTGGGGCTTAGGTGGGTGAAGCCCTGGCATTTCCAGGTTCAGTGAAGCTACATGATTCTTAAGTTCCCCGTGCTTGAGCTGATAGACCAAGCTCTTCTTTCCAAAACTACATTCGGGGTCGTGAAATTTTTTCCGCCTCGTCTGTTTCTCTGGTGTTGTTAGGCGCTCTTCAAGTTTGTGATCAAACTTCTTCGGCACCTTCCTGCTATCGACTGGCGTTTTGGCATTTCCGGGAGCATTACGCGCTCGTGTCGTTCTCACTTGAGGAAACTCATTGCTGACTTGGTGTTTTTTGGAGGCACGGTACGCGCGTTCATCAACGTGGGCGGGAGGTTTCCATGAAGCTTGGCCCTTTTTCTCAGTCTTTGACGTGCGTCGCAAACCCGTGAGAATGGCCGATATGTTGCTGGCTCGGCACTTCGAAGCTGTACCCAAAGAATTTTTTGTGAGAAGGGGCAGGTGTACAGGCCGGCGCAACCAGCGCGGAGCGCATAACATTGTAGGGCGGTACAGAATTGAGGCGATCGCTGGCCGTCGCGTTCTTCAGACGGCCAGGGAAAAAGGGTTTCTTGTCCGCCACGTGATGTGTGTTCTTATAGATAAGACGACGTGAATCAACTAGGCTTTTGGGTTGTCGGTACTCCGTACTTGGGAGTTGGTTTGTTGGTTGTTTGGAACGAAGTACTTACTTCGTAGTGTCTGTTTATGCAGCACACACCTTTCATCGAGCATACAAAAATTAGTCATTGTAGCGCAAGACGTGGCTAGCTCGGGCGACAGCGCCGATACCGCAAATTTGTATGCGTGCATACCCTATAGGAGGGGTGAATTTTAGGGGGTGGATGATGTAATATAATGGGGCAACCATTTTGGGGCGGAAGGTCGTAATTTCGTGATGTGAAACCCAGAAGGAGCAGACGGAGGAGGAGGAAGGATCTGTAAAGAGGTGAGAGAGGAGGGAGCTGGAGGGAGGAGGAGGTCTTTTTTTGGGGAGGGAGGGGGGAGGAAGTCGAGGAAAAAGGAGAGTGAACGAGATTGAGTGGTGGTGGTGGATTTATATTACCGTCGTGCAGCACGTGTCTATGCACGTGCGCCACCCCGATAGTGCAAACGACGCGGGAGCACGCGCTAATCGCGTCTCCCGGTTTAGTCGGCTATCTCACAAGCCAGCAGGTTGTCGAAAGGGGTTCGGGCCCGTCAATTCAGGCCGGCCCTGTCCGCAGAACCATCATGGGTGCGCGTATGTTTAGGACTTCCGCCGCTCCTTCTTCGTCATGTTCCCAACCGGGATTGAGTATTGAGTGTTTTTTTATCTGTTTAACGTCGTGCCGGCGCGCAACACGTGATCTCGAGGATCTCGTGCCGGTTAGCTCAGCCCAGAGGGGCTACCCGACGTGAAAGCACCCCCTAACGGGGGCCAATCAGATTACAGAGGTCCCGGGCCAAAAAGGGAGCCAAGGTCCTGAGACAAAGTGAACCAAACCGAGCAAGGCTCTTCCCCTAAGCCTCCTCGGGTTACGGAGAGATGACGCCGACAAAAGAAGGAAAAAATCGAACGTCAGAAAAGGGGGGGACGCTAGAAGCGGCATTGAACATCCTCGAAGAAGGAGGATGTTTGGAGCCATTCCCCGAAGGAAAAGGCACCTTCAGCCGAACCTAGAATCCAGGAGATCCTAGGATTTGGCTGCCTGGGCCCGCCACGGATGCGGGCCCGCTGCCGGCCAATCCGACAGAAGAAGTGCTCTCAGGATTTCTCTTTCCCACAAGAGCAGGTGAGGAGGGCATCGTGGTGATTAAACAGACGATGGTAGCTCGCAAAATCCCCGTGCCCCGACCGGGCAGCGACAAGATGCCCGAGGGCACGACGCGAGAGGCGTATCAGCTCAGGGTTCGCGCGAATACTGAACTGGATGCCAAGACCCTGGTAGCGGGTAAGGGCTTCCTGTGTCCAGTATTCGTTGGCTGTGGCCTTGTACAGTAGGACTACAGCTCGCTTGGCCCTCGCGATGGTGGGAAGAAGGGGGGGCAGGCCGTGAGACACGCCTGCTTGGCAAGGGCTTCCGCTGCCTCGTTTCCCGGAATGCCGATGTGGCCGGGGAATCATCGTACTCCAACAGCCCCGCCGTCGATCCCGAGGGCGCGGTCTCTGAGCGGCCATGCCACCGCGAGGTTCCTGAAATGGTCAATGTGCCTGGAAGCCGACGGCGTGGGAGTGCCGGCCAGGAGACGGAAGGCGGTCTCTTGATTGTCGAGGCATATGGTGACGTTGGCGGCGAGCCGCGCCATTGGGCAATTGAGGGCAGCGGCAAGACCGCGGACTGCTCCGATGATCTCGGCATCGTAGACCTCGGCTGTAGGGCCGAGAGGTACGATCCCCCGGCAGACCTCTTGCGATGAGCTACGGTAGACCACAAAGCCGGCGCCCGCGCTTTCGTTAATCAGGGCGCCATCTGAGAAAACGAAGAGGTCCATCGCTGGGCGGGTCTTCTGCCACCGGAGGAAGGAGTGTCGACCATCAGCCCGTCTCACAGCCCCGATGGCTGCCAAGCTGGCCTCACGGTCAGGCTCCCATGGGGGAGGCAAGGAGTCGTTGGAGAGCTCAGGGGAAATTCTCCGCCGAATCCAGCGCATCCGGGGGGAGTTCCATCTTCTCCGCAGAGGGTGTTGAGGATCGGCTGCTGCAACACGGATAGCAAGGCGATCGTGGACCCGATCAAGCCACGCTTCCGATGGAAGTATTGTAGCTTCGACTTGGATACCTTGAAGAGAATCCCATTGTCTCGGCCCCAGGCGAGTGTGAGGTCAAGCTGCTCCTGGAGAAGCTGGGCGCAGCGCGGGATGGTGGGGGCGGAGGCGCGAATTGCAATGTCGTCCGCATATCCATACCGGCCACGAGAGAGACGGAGCAGGCCCTCTATGGCGAGTAGGAAGAGGATCGGCGAAACCGGGGAGCACTGGGGCAGCCCACAGTGGACCGGAAACTGGGGGGAGGCGGCGCCATCAAGTCGGATCGTTGCCTCTCGATGATCCATGAAAGAAGCGACCCACCGGACCAAGTTGGGTGGCCATCCTTGAGTGCGGAGGCGGTGGCAGAGGCGGCCCCTCTGGATGCCATCAAAGGCGCCCTTGACGTCGACCGTGACGATGCCGGCCACCTCCTTCCTTGCCCAGGAGGCTTGGATGTCGCAGACAAGCGCCGTGGTGAGGTCAGTGGCAGACCGACGAGGGACTGCGCTACACTGGTCCTTAGCCACGACGCCGTGCCTAAGAGCGATGTACGCGAGCCGCCGGGCGACGAGCCGCTCGAGGCCTTTCCCCAGGCAAGACAGGAGAGCGATCGGCCGATATGACTGGGGAAGAGATCAGTCGCGCTTTCCTGTCTTGGGTATAATAACCACATCTGCCTTTTTGAAGGGGAGAGGGTGATGAACGATCCGGTCACACTCTTGGAAGAGGGCGGCAATGCGAGCAACCACGAGAGGCCAGGCCTGCCGGAGGGCGGCCGCAGTGATTTCGTCCGGTCCTGGGGCCGAAGACGACACCTGGCAGCATGCCCGGTATACTTCTCTGTCAGTGAAGAGGGGCCACGGAAGGAGTTGCCGAGCCACGGACGGCGTGTCCAAGGGAATGTCCTCATGGTCGAGGTGCCGACTCAGAAGAGCCTCTTGGAAGAGCAAGGCTTGTCCTTGGCCGTGAAGACATGACCTTGCGGCCCCAGAAGGGGAGGAGAGAAGAATTTGGACTCCTTTTTTTGCCATCGAACGACCTGGTAGGCTTCGGTGAGGTCCTCTACCTGCTCGATCTTGTCGCGCCAGAAGCCGGCCTTGGCCTTCCTCACCACCTTGTTGAAGGCCCGCCATTCTTAGACTGCCAAACTCCCAGCTTTGCGGGCACGGCAGAGGAAATGGTGTGCGGTGCGACACTCCTTAGTCCACCAGCGAGCTCCGCAGGCCCGGTCCTTAGACATAGGGCACGATACTTCTAGGGCATCTGAGATGGCATCCACGAGAGTGGACGCTTCTTGGTAGAGGTCAGGGGAGGGGAGGGGGACAAGCCTTTCGGAGAGGACGTTGCGGAAGGTAGTCCAGTCGCACTCTTTGTACCGTAGCCGGCCCGGGACTGGCGCGTCCGGTGATCAGAGCTAGCGTTGAGGTCGAGGCGAACATCGCACCGAGCCCTAGCGCCGTCATTGTGAAGAAGAGATCCAGGTAGGCTCCTGCGTCATGCGTGGACACCCACGGGGGGTTGCAAAGGCAGAGACTCCTCATCCCCGTCCACGCCAGGAGGGAGTCCCCTTCTGCCTGATCAGAGGTTGCCGCCGGGTCCCATGCCGAGTGATGGATGTTAAAGTCACCAGCTAATATGTCGGGAGCGGCATCATCGAGGGAGAGGAGGAGGCGGAGGCCTTCACCCGAATCTCCGCTGCCAGGTGGAGCATTGTAGATGTTCCAGCAATTCACAGTTCGTCTTCCACGGCATGACACACAGACCCGGATAAGATCCCGGGAGTGGACGCTTGGTTGTAGAGAAGAAGCCCCTTTCGCTTTGAACGTACGTCATGACCCGAGGGCGAGCCGTCCATTCAAGTGAGGGAGTGAAGGTGTTAAAGCCGGGGTGGCTCTTTGTCCTTCTGCGAGAGAGATTGCGAAAGACCTAAGGTTCCTGGATCAACACGAGATCTGCACCTTGCTCAAAGGCGAGTTCTAGGGCGGCGTCATGTGCCGAGCCCATCTTACCGACGTTGACCTGGAAAATGCAGAGACCAGAAGCCGACTGCGGAGTGTGCCCTCGGCCTCGGACCATTAGAGCTCTGAGCTAGGGGACGGGGGGGTAGGCCTGGGCAAGACGATTGTGACTTGAGGCACGGCAGAGGCTTGAGACTCGGGGGTCCCCTGAGAAGGGGCGACACCCGGCGGGGTGCTTGCTTGACGGTGCTCGGTGCAAGGCATCCCAAGCCTTGCGGCCAGCACGCCTGATAGCCCGCCGCCTGTCCTTACCCGGACGGACGAGGACCCCATTCTGAACTTTGGGGCGAGCTGATCAGTCTGGGGAGGTCGACAGGTGCGGACCCTCGCAGTTGAGGCACCGGGGAGGGGTGGCGCACGGCCCGACGTGGGCAGCAGTGGCGCACTGACCGCATCGTGGAGGACGGGTGCATGAGTTTACATTATGGAAGCCGTAGCAACTCGAGCAGACGGGGAGGCGGAGCCGATCGTCGGCCAAGCGGAACCGGGCCGACCGGGCAAAGAGACGGACGGTGGATGGCAGACGGTTAACAGCGGCAGCTGCCACCACAACCCGAAGGCAGCCCTCTTGCCCGTGAGATTCCTCTGACCGCCGGGTCCACGCAAGAGAGTATATCGACGACACGTCGATACCTGCAGCGCCAAGCTCTCGGCGGAGCTCTTCCGCCGACATTCCCTCACGTTGACCTGCGGCATTGTACCCGAATTTGGGGACCGGACCGAGGAGCATCGTCAGGCGCTTTTCCTGCCGTTCTACCGTGGCGCTTTGCCTGCCGTTCTACCGGCGCATCACCGGTGAGCGTGCGAAAGCTTGGAGAAGCTTCCATGAGGCTGCCTGCTTTCTCGGGGGGTGGGGCGACGAGGGCGAACCCAGTAGGTACACGCTGAACGTCTGCAAGAAGCTCCGGTTGGTGCATAAGCCCGCGGAGCTTGGAACGAACGAGAAGTGGCTCCTGGGCTCGGAGCGGATGATCCGCCGGGAGGCGGACCATAATCCTTGCATCAGGCTTGGGGCACTTCGGTGCCCGCGTCGCGGGCGGCGGTGGTTTTCGGAGTCGGCGACGCTTGTACTTTCGCGCCCCTCGCAGCCGCGGCGGCGTAAGAAGTTCCAGCGGCCTGGCTCGCCGAGGCTGGCTGACTCTGAGTGCGGGCGGAGGCCTGAGGCCGCGGGGGCTGCGCCCCCAAGGAGGTCTCAACGGGCAACTGCGTGGTGTCAACTGCGTGGTGTCGGAGCCGTCAAAGATGGGAAGGCCTGCGAGGGCCCGGGCGGTGCCAATGGTCAAGAGAGCCTTCAGCTCCTCTACGACCGGGGATGGGAGGCCCTTCATGAGCCGTACGCTGCCCTCACGCCAAGCAAGGAGGGAGGCAGCGAGTGAGTTCGTCTGCGATGCAGACGGGCCGCGGATTCCGGCTGGGAGATTCGACTGCTTGGGCGCAGAAGGGGCAGCAGGCGAAGGAACAGCAGGCGAAGGGCCACTGGCATGAATGGAATAGGCCAGCGCGCCCTTGCCCAATAGCATGGGCCGATCCAAAGTTTTCGCCGGAGGAGCGACCGGCGCGGACGACGCCGAGGACGCAGACGGCGTGGGAGTCGCGGCCTGGGGCGCGACTGAGGAGGGGGCGGCGGAGGCCATGAGGTCCATTTCCATGGCCTCTGGAGCCGGGGGCGCCCGCCCGGCAGCGACGGCGGACGCCATGCGAGCAAGGCTGGTGCGTGTCACATGCGTGTCTGAGCACGTTTGGTTGGGAGGCCGTGTCACGGCGGTTTTGAGCCGCTGACCCTTTGCTAGGGCCATCAATGGAAAACTGAGGGAACACGAAGCAGCTCTTAGGGTCAAGCGCGTCGTGGAAAAAGGTCCGATGATTGAGTGTGTTTTTTATCTTACCCCACAAGAGCAATTGACTGTCGGTCGCACGTGTGACTACGAGTGAAATAAAACCACCACATCGAGGATGTCACTAACTTAGTTAACTAGATAGCTCTCATGCCACGTGAGTGAACCCATATGCGCACAGCCATAAGTGAAACCGTGGGTCTTCAAAGTGACTTCTAAATGAGAAGCGGCAACGTTCGGTTCGTGATGTATCAAGCGCGTAGCAGACTAATAGTCTGTATTCACGTCTATTTAAGGTCGTTTTTCCCGGTTTCCAACGAGGGACACTGGTCGGTTGATGGACACGAAACAGCTTTTCCCTTTGCTTTTCACCCCACTTGGTCGCTCCTCCAATGAATGCACACATCGGCGGCCGAATGTGTGCACCAACTCAGTTATATCATGCTGGGCCGCTGAAAAAAAGGGCAACCTAACTGATTGATTTGGTGATTGAATATTGTATTGTACGTCGTCCAGCGCATAACACGGCCGGGCATCCATTTTTTCTTGGTGCGGAACATCTGGAGCGGCCCAGCCAGCAAGACACAGAGAAAGCGGCAACCGGCTCATTTGACCAGCAAATCATCTGACCAGCAGCGACAGGAAGCCTCAGGAACCCTGTCGCAGCTACTTCCAGAAATGGAGCGGACGGTGCGGGGTGTGGCTGAAGAAATGTTTCCCACCTCCTCCTAAAACGCCCCATCTCTGTGATATCTTATCCGTCTCACCAAAGTCGAACAGGCAATCAGGCATCCAGCCAGGCTTTTCGCCAGGCACCCAGTCAAGCAGGCAGGCAGCACTTTCCGCCAAACCCCTATGTTCCCGTGGCGAATCCGGCGGCCGGTCCGCACCTCCCAAAAACCCGTCCCAAAAACAGGAGAGCTGGTCGCGCAGCGGCGGCGGCCGCCGCTGGTCCAGCGCGCCAAGCAGCCTATCGCTGTGACCGAGCCGCCACTGGACTTGTCCGCTTCGTCGAACCCTTACCGTGCCCGAAAAGTCTGGCCGCCCGACTTCGACGAACTCACACCCCAGCAGCAGCTACGCTTCGAGAAAAAGTACAAACGTCGCTGCAGGGAGGCCTGGCGGTCGAAAACACCTATCAAGACCATCATATTTATTCGACGTTTTCTCTCAATTCGTCCGTTTCTCTAGTCTGTCCAGCTTTAGCTCACGCTCGAGATAATGCTGACTGTCGAATTTACCCAGTCATCGTGCTCTGGTTAATATTCTACGGCGATCTTGAAATAATCGACAATGAATGGAGACCGTCCCAGGAGGTCTGTTCTTTTGAAACTCTCCTTGATAGCTGGTTGTTTTGTCTCTAACTCAGGAAAAGCACCGCGACTACGTCAATAACTTCTTTGGGTTACTTGATCCCGCGAAACGTTACGACTGGCGCAAGGACGCTCCAGTCCTCCCGCCTCTTCCCGAAGACCCAGAGGAGGGCCTCCCGAGGAGCCAACCGGCATCGAAAGAGGATTTTTAATCATTTGGTTCGTCTTCATCTCATCTCTTGTTCTCGTTTTGTCCTTGAAGCTGGTCTTTTTGCCTTCTCATGCGGGCCTCAAAACCACATTACTTTGCTACATAAGGTTTTGTCGGCATCGCAAAAGTCTTTCTCCACGCCACGTTGTGAACAAGCCATTTGCCCTCTTCACCACTTACCGGCCTGCCCAGGCAAAACTACCCGCCATACCGAGTCCAGAACCTCGTCCTGAAGTACGGCCCTCGTTGACTGGCCGCTTGGCTACTGTTCCCTGGGCTCTGACGCCGGCGACAATGCGGTCAAGACTTGTCTCAATAACGACGCCGCCAACAATCATTTCGGAGAGGGTGGCATGCAGCGACTCGAAGTTGAAGATGAGATCGAGCTCGCAGACGTTCTCGAATAGCTTGTCCAGAGCCTCGACGTAGACTTGTATCAAGTCGATGAGAGCGAGCGGCGACTCGGTCGACGTAGAGATGACGATGAAGAAGAGCGTTGCGTAGTGGCGGTATGTGACAAGTGACGGTACGTCGTTGTCTGCGTGCGATGACGTGTGTGATGTACCCGATGCCGCAAGCAACGGTGGCAGGGGTAGGAAGTTGCATGCGCCTGACGGGCGGTTCAACACGAGAGTGAAAATTTCGGAGATTAACCGCTGCTGAATGCTCGTTTCCTGAGCGTGAGCAGTTAGCACGGCTTGAGCCGCGCAAAGCTTGAGAGCGACTTGCCAGTTGCGTGTAGAACTTGGTGAGGCGGGGCTGGCCTTGGTCGTTGAAGACGAGAAAGGCGTTGATCATGATCAAAGGATGAGGGACGGGCTATAGTCGCTTCAATGTCTCCAATTTTGTTTTTTTCGGTCTTTTGGTCGCCGCTTAGAAAATCACAGGCATCACCAAAATGTAGGCATCGCTACGAAGTGGCGAGGAAGTGTGAAGGACATCACCACGGCGCTCTACGCAGGTCGTCAAACACATGACTTGGATCGTACTTGAGTTAGCTGGCAGACCGAGGTAACGAAGTACCAGAACTCAAACACGAACCCTCCCCCGAAAAAAATTTCAGCTTTTCGCTGCTGTTAGATTTCAATAGTGCCAGTATTATGTGCACCATTATACACTAACACGCCACAACTCTGCGAAGCCAACTGGCCCTCGACCTCAACACCACCAAGCACCACTCTCTTCCCCGGGCACAACGAGGACTACACACCACGCGGCTTCCGCGACGTGATTCCTGGGAGGGTTCCCCCGTCGCCCGAACATGTTCAACTCGTGCATCCGCCAAGATTGAGTGGCTTACCGCCCAACCTCGTCGCCGCCGATGCAACACCTCACCGGTCCGACTGCGCCGAAAGGTATTGCTCATGAACCCAACCTCGCCAGGTTTTCTTCCGCGTGAGTTTTTCCTGGCTTTTCAAGATCCTTCGTATGACGGCTTGCGGGCGTCGGACGCGCCGGACCTGGGGGAAAGGGCCAACCCAGGTTTCAGA